>JAUTBT010004758.1:0-27049 GCA_032361225.1 Lepetodrilus schrolli | reverse complement strand
AAGCGATTGCAAAAGACGGTCATTTTACATGAGAAAATATACGCACTCCGCTACGGAGAATGGCTTCTTGAAAATTAGTCCCGATTATAAATAGACTGAATTTCAGATATGGATATGGCATATGAAATCAATATTTATAGCAAGTTGTGTAAACATGTCAATCAGATGTTAAAATCAACACGAGCTGCACGTGGAATGTCAAAATCACGGTCCCTAGACGAGACACTGTGGTATCAGAGGGTCGTGGAAGTTAGCACGATATTCGAGATTCGAGATTCAGATGGGGTAACTTTTCCAACTTTAGGGTCCATTTTTTAAGCGAGATATATATATATAAATATATATATATACACACAGTGCACCTTCGATATAACACTGACTTTGGGGTTCATGGTACGCCCCATGAATTATAGCAACCAGTCTTATAAAGAAATTTCCCAAATCCATTTTTTGTTCATTATCAAAGAGGAGGTAAAAATAGGTATGTGTTCAATGCAATATATTTGAACTGATTCATAAAAATAGAAGTGCCAAAACAAAGAGATCACTTTGACATATTTAACCCATGCTGGATTTGACAGACACTGTTCTTTAGGGCATCTCCAGTTGCCTCCAGCAGGGAGAGGGTTAATGGTCAAATGTATTTACCTGAAAGTATTTACATTTGATTTACAAGCTTATTTCGTGATAGATTCATATAAACATTGAAAACTAGTGGGACATGGGGAAAATATAGCTTGTTGCCCAGTATACGTGTGTAGACAAATCAAATGTACATTCTTTCAGGTGAAATATGTTTGATCATGAAATATGTCAACAAACAGTGATTGTATGCCTTTAAAGAGAGTACTGTATTTAAAAACAAAAAAACTACATCTTTTTTATTAAACACATACAATCACAGATTAAGTTGTCATTTTGGAACGAATTGGGAGTTAACAATGCAAAGAAAATGCACTTAGCTTACATATAATCACTTTTGTACCTCCAAATATCTTTTCACTGGTGTAGGATAGGTAAAATTCCATTGCAGTTTACATTTCCGGTAAAACCTGAATAATCAGTTGGTAATGTACTGTACTATCTCAATTTTCTATAGTCTAATAGACTAAGGGGGATAACTCTAATCATTGAACATGGTCAAAATAAACTTTCACAACCACTGGTACCAAATAATAAAATATGAAATATTGAAAACCAGTGGGATATGTGGAAAATGTAGCTGGTTACCCAATATACTTGTGTAGATACATCAAATGTACATACTTTAATGTAAAAATATGTTTGACTGTGAAATATGTAAAGACTGCATGATTGTATGCCTTTAATACATTTGAATCCTGATTTTAATTTTCGGCAGGCACTTGAGGATCTTCAAATCTGAAGGCAAGAAGTTATGGCAGCTGCAGCATCCATCCATCGTGAAACTCCTGGGGCTGATCATGGAGGAGAACAACTACTCCCTGATTCTGGAGTACATGCACTTCGGAAGTCTGACGGCTTTCAGGACCGACTTCCGCGACATCCACTGGTCTTTGCTCATCAGCATCATCCGCGACGTCGTCAACGGGATGGTGTATCTGCACCACGAGGACCCACCGATACTCCACCTGGATTTGAAGTCTGACAACATCCTCATTAACAGGAGAATCAGAGCCAAGGTATGTAGCGAACGTAATGCTTCTATGAATCTGCTGTATGAAACAGCAGGACTCTGGTAGAACGCTGGACTTCAGAACCAATGGCCCTGGGTTCAAATCCTGTCCCGTGCTATTGATTTTTATCTGTTTGAATTATTAGAGTAATGACAATAATCTAATATACTCTATATCTAATCTAATATACTCTAAATCTTATATAAAGCAAAATAATGGTTTTTATTTTTTATTCTGTTAAAATTATTACATGAATTAACATTTCAAATTATCAGTGTTTGTATTTTGGTGGGAATGAAAAAAAAGTAAAGTTTTTAATGGATTATGAATAATTACAAAATTACAATTCAGCTAAACTTGACATGTTCCCTGATGGATTGAGATTCTTCTACCCTTCCCTGCTGACCATAAGACATTATTTTATATGGATATATTCAGGGGAATCTTGAGCTAGTTCCCTGAGAGTGATAACAGACTTCGTTTTCAGATAACGGACTTCGGCTTGTCCCAGTGGAAGACAATGACTCGCACAATGACACACAGCCAGGGTGGCGCTGGGGAAGATAAAGGACGGAAGGGCACCGTGACCCAACACCGTGGAACAACATCAACACCGCAGCCAACAAGGCCTACGACGTCTACAGCTTTGCCATTGTTTTGTGGGAAGCTATGACGGCTGATCGCCCATTTGGAAGTGCGTTGTTTTAATGTTTTAGATTTTTTAAAATAAATAGATCTTAGTCTTTATTCAATTAAGGATTGACTTCAATATTATATACATTCATTGAGGTATGAACAGAGGAAGACAATGTGTAAATTCACAGCAAAACAAGTTAAGGTGTACAGGCCAGGATACCTAACGTGGATGCTCAAAATAAAACCATGATACCTGATGTGAATATGTCCTGCCAGGATCCTGTTGGGATATAGTTAGGATCCTGTTGGGATATAGTTAGGATCCTGGAACAGGACACCTAGTATTTTGTGCAGTGAAACTATTAATATGTGTGGCGATTAAAAAATATATAAAATATGAAAATATTGAAAAATGCGGAAAATGTAGCTTATTTCCTAATATACTATGTAGACAAATTAAATGTAAATATTTTCAGGCAAAACATGTTTGGCTATGAAATATGTCAATAAACCATGATTGCCTTTAAGCTGAATTCTTGTAATGTACAGGGGTCAGTGATCATGTGATTCCTAAGGCAGTGCTGAGTGGTCAGCGGCCAGATTTGACGATGATCCCCTCAGAATGTCCCCAGCAGATGGTCAAGATGATGACCAAGTGCTGGACGCAGCAACCAGACAAGCGGCCAGACTTTCCAGGTAAGTGGATCTATTTTAAAGCAACACAGACCAAAAGGAACTCTTCCATTTATACTGCTTATAAATATATTTTTGTATTATTATTATTGTTGTTGTTATTGATATTTATTATTTTTATTATGGTTTAATCTGATTATTATTTATGTCTTGTTATTATTTATATCCCTGATTATTATTAATATCATTATTATCATTATTCTTATTATTAATTGTTTAAGAATTTAGAAAGTGGCTCTATACACCATATGCTATTTAATATTATCATTCAGTGATTGAAACATTTAACACTTACTAGCACGAATACTGATACAAATTACAAATGTTTACAGAAAACATGAATTTTACTAGCCCTTAGGATTCCTTTAGAATTGGTCAATCCGTGATATAAGTGAAAGAATCTTAAAAGCAGCTCTAAACCCCAATTTAAAAAAGATTAAATTAAAATACAACTTTAGCATTGGGAGAAATGGCCCAGGTTAGCGGGCTAGTGTTAATTTATATCCCTGATTATTATTAATATCATTATTATCATTATTCTTATTATTAATTTTTTAAGAATTAAATTATTTTTTCTCTCTTTTATATTCATTATTACTCCTACTATTATTACTATTATTATTTATTATTGTTATTATTATTATTATTATTACTACACTTTTGCAGAGATTCAGACAGAAGTCAATGCTCTGTTCGAGACACTGGCACCAACTGTTCCCACAGCACTGGCCAAGCTGGAGACAGAGATACAGAATCTCTACGTAAGTAGATCAGGGCTCAAATGTTTAAATATATATGTTTTTTTTCTTTTATACATAATATTATGAATTAGGGGAAAATATTTTTAAGAATCTCCCAAATTAAGACACATTATCGTCAATTTCTTTCAGGCTCCAGAGGATATCGGAGGTGACACAGCCGCCACTGCCGACTCAGAGACTCTGTATGATGCCGCCTCCAAGCTGACCCAGCCTCTGCCCAGCCAATCCCCCTCTGTTGCCAGTCTCCGGGGGGTGGAGATGGAGGACATGGGAGAAGATGACACCCCAACAACCGTCCATCAGACAAAGGCAGCAGGCCAGTCCATCGTCGGCCTGCAAGATGAAGAACCCGTACCCTCAACATCTTCCAGGACATCAGGACCAGCTGGTCAAGCAGCTCGAACCCAACCCTTGAGAACACCTGGTGGAACCTCACAAGCTCCTCATCCTCCTGCTGCTGCTACTACTACTTCTACTGGTGCTACACAACCACCTGGAGAACAGGAGTTCCTGATGACAGAGGAGGAGAAGAAAGCCTTGAGACGAGTCCTCCGCGACCCAGTGGGGATGATGCTTATGCAGAAGGAGGATGTCCGCCTGTGCAATCATCTCTTTGGGGTGGAACCCGACTTCCAGAAGAAGATCCGTGAGTCTGGCCAGCTCCTCCGCCTCCTGGAACAGGATCCTGTATTGAGGATAGAACTGCAGAGGAAAGGGACTCAACACATGGGCTGGCTGTTCCACCCTCAGAAGATGAAGGACGACATCAGGAAGATGAGGCCCACCAGGACTCCGAAGCCAGAGGCTGTACAGAGGCTGGTGAAGCTGAAGGAGGAGCGAGAGAAAAGGGAGAGCAAGGAACAGGCCGATGCCAAGGAACGAGAGGAGTCCTATGACAAGAAAGGAGGATTGGCCGGGTTCATGGGCAGGTTCCGGAAGGACAAAGGGAAGATGAAGGATCATCCCATGATGCCGAAGCATATGGATCCATCCATGGACCCAATGGCTGAGCTGATGGCTATGAGGATGGGAAGAGGAGGGATGGGAAGGATGAACCATGATATGAGATACAAGCTCAAGAGAGCACTGCGAGATCATAGGATGATTAGGTTAGTAACAAGATGAAATAGTAATAAACTGAAACTGACATTGTCTGTTTAGCTTCTTGGTGTCTGGTGGAAAATTATCCCAGTATCTCTGATTACTGTTATGACATTGAGTTACCACATCAGCAGAAAGTTAACTTCAACAAACATTGATGCCAAGTCCATAAGGGCAGACATGTAGGTGGGACCCTTGACTCTGAGACTCTGATGTCGGGCTTGAATTTGGGTCACTTGACTGCGATGTTGAATGTTAGGTTTCATCTTGGGACCCATGTCCTTGATTCTGAAATTCTGATGTCTGGCTTGAAGTCAGGTCCTTTGCTTTAGAAGTACAATGTTAAAGTTAAGTAATGACAATACTCTGAATTTCTGGCCCTGAGATTGCAAAACTTTATTGAGTAAGATGTCTTGCTCAACTCAAACTTTTGTTCACAAATCCCAATATAAAATTTGAGATTGAGCATGAAATCGTACTCAAAAGGTTTTGTAATCTCGGGGCCAACTTGAACTGGCTTGAACTCTGGGCTTGAACTCTGAACTCTCGGAATTGCGATGACCTATGACTGTGCTCCTTTTCCAGGTACATACTCCGTGAAGAGGAGCCACCCAGGATAAGCCCAGTGGACAAGGAGGTTATGGACATCATCAGGGACCCCGACCGTCTGCTGGAAGTGATGAACGAGGACCCACAACTTATGGACATCCTCATCTCCACAGACAAGGACGCCTTCATGAAACTGATGGCCATAGCTCGAGGGGGGGGAATTCCTCGTTCAAAGCACCAAAGAGACTCCATGGGCTCCAGAAGGTAGGCATGAAAAGAAAATTGTCATTGGTAAAATATTTTGAAAGAATATTTTTGTTTCAAATTTTAATTCTACAATTTTATTTTTGTTGTAATAAGGCCATAGTTATTTAATTCCCTAGTTTATGTTTTATTTCTATGATAATTTTAGCAGCAGCGGTCAAAATTATAAATAAATATAATTTGATATTTTAGCCAGTCGGTTGGGGCCAATATAAAAATAATAATTGGAGATTACAAATGGTCGCTTGAGAGAAAATATATATAATTGATCAATATAATTGTTATAAATGCCAATATACATACATTATTGAAATTTGAATGCACAATTATTATTTTCAAAGTACACGTAGTTGTTATAAATTAAGATTTATGTTAAACAAACTTATCACTAACAAATCAAAAATGGCTTGGACTTTGTCTTAACCATTGTCTTTGTTCATGTTCATTTATTGATTATACCACTTTTTCCTTCACCATTTACCATATTATTATAATTTTCTAAATACTAGTACACCACCGGCAGAATATACTAAAAATAATTATTTTTATTTTGCAAAGTGGAAAAACTTGGGTCTAGGGAATCAAATAACTTTGGCCTAAAGTAATAATAAATAAAACTACAAGAATACCTGCTTATTTAACAAGAACACAGTGATCAAAGCATGTCCACACCTCCTTCACCCTCACTTTTATTTTTTAATTTTTTAATATAGAAAGTTTACTTTTATCTTAATGTTTCTCTGTATTATTGACTTGAATATGTATCTTGATTTTTCATGACTGAACAAAAATATAAATAAACAACAACCCGCTTGTTATGAGTATCTGAAGACTTTCTGTAAAAGATTTAATGGTTTATCGGTGCTGTGATTTCAATGAAATTTAAGAAACAAAATTGGGATATTGGGGTGAGATGAGAGGAAGAGGTATGTTCATTTCAAAATCAAATTTTCCTTTTCTAATTGTCAAATATGAATGTATACATGTAGTGGTTGCCAGAGATGTGGGTTTGGGTTGAACTCATCCCATCATAAACTGTCAATATTAAGCTTGACACAGTTAAAGGCATACAATCACATATTTATGCTTGTTTGGGACTAGTTCATAGCTACAACTGCAAAGTACATTCACTTGACATAAATAAAATCATTTGTACCTCCAAAATTCTGTACACAGCTGTATGATAGATAAAATTGCTTGAATCTCCAGTAAAAAAATTCTGGTAATGTAACCTGCATATGCTTGTATTTCTTTTTGCCTAAAAGTTAATGCAATAAGGGGACATAACTCAATGTGGTGCAGTGCAGTGTAAAGGGGAAACCCTTAACATTTGCCTTGTTTTGTTTTCATCTAGTGATCTATCGCCATTTATAGCTACAGTCGTGTAATTCAATAAATATTAAGATATTTATAACCAGTGGAACATGAGGAAGAATTAGTTGGATGTATAAAGCTTGGATGTATAAAGTCAAATCAAATGCATATATTTTAAGGTAAAACTTTGTGAGATCACTATGTAGGTCAACCATCTGTGATTGTATGCCTTTAAAGGTTTATGTTAATTTTTCTTTTTAATCTCGAACCTATAATAAAATATTAAATATTGAAAACCAGAGGAACATGTGGAAAATGTAGCTTGTTGTCCAATAATGTACACAAATAAAAGGTACATACTTTCAGGTAAAATAAGTTTAGCATAAAATATGTTAACAAACCATGATTGTATGCCTTTAACATATTGTTCCCATGGCTTATGTATTGTTCAGGTCCCGTAGCATGTATGGAGAACTGGAACGGGACATGATGGACATGGACTTGGAAGACGAGATGATGATGATGAGGGACCATGACCGATATAATAAATTCGACAAACGCAAACAGGAGAAAAATCTCAGTTAGTATCCATGTCAATGCCTCAATGGATAGATATTTGCAGCTACATTTTGCAATAAAATGATCAATTTATTATTAATCAAGCATTAGGTGATTGTGAGTGAGGTTAAAGTAATTATTTAATATATGTGGTGGAAATCTACTGTGTTATAATGATTTGATAATTAACAGTGTTCATTACATTGTTTTTGTGTTTCTCGAAGCTGATTGTTTTTGTTTTTTAAATGTATATTTTTTATTTGAATTGGGCTTTAGAGCCGCTTTCAAGATTCTTTCACTCATATCACGGCTTGTCAGTTTAGGGCAGGAGGAGACCCGCAACATCCGTAGTGCTGAATATTGCAGTAAACCTGCGAACATCGGCTGGTACTGACAAAACCAAGAATGATAACTGCATTGCAACTCTACAGACAGCACATCCTATCAATATTGCGTCAGAAAGGTAAGTTCCGCGAACAATGATGGCGGGCCCCCATGGTGGGATTTGAACCTGGAACCTTTTGCTCCAAAGTGCAATGTTCTACCACTGCGCTACCACCCGCCCTCAGCTGATTGGTTAAAACCAGGACTACTTTCACCTAGTTTGCATGTGTAAAGGCTTCAACGAATCATTGACACAAAATCATTGTGTGATGCAGTATTTATGTATGATTTTATTGCATACAATTCTGAGATATAATTCTTATAAATGGAAAACATATGGTACAATTTAATTTGTAAATAATTAACTGCTAAATTCATGATAATGCACTTTTACACTCATCTGCTGTGTTCTGTAGCCTGTTGTTAGTAAACAAACCTGGCTACCCTCATATTGCCACATTTTGCCGGTTAAAGTCAACGACAGTGAAATTTGACGGAAACTTACTTGGACGTGTACAGATAGCTACAATATATTTGTTGTAAAAACTAGCTTAGGTGAAATGTACACGTTTTCGACTCTGAGTTTCGCCTGACAGTCTAGGCACATCAAACTTTTGAAATTTCTTTCTCACTTGAAATTATTTGCAATGATGTACATTTATATACTTTTGTTACCCTTTAAATTATTTGCATTATGAATTAAGTGGCATCACATATTATTTTTTAAATGACATTCAATATATGATCTATATTTTGCTATTGGAATATATGTACAACAAGAGGTGAACAACTTTGACGCTACAAGCGGATGAATACACAATAGCTAATTAGGGTCGTCTCTCGATAAAGCTGTGTGTCATCAGTTTTCCATTTTGTTTATTACATTAAAATGATTATATTGAATAATTAGAATAACCTACTCAATACGTGTGATTACAGACTCAGCACATAATTTATTCTCTAACTCTTTCATGGACATGATTAGAGATGCTATATACTAGGGAGAAGTCATTAATTTTCATAAAATTAAATTCATTGAAGCACCATAAATTAAGCATGTGAATGTTTCTTACTATAAGAATTATATACTATATAGTTATATCCTATTTAATTATATAATTATTTACTATAAGAGTTATCTTGCAGCAGTTAAATTTGTTAAAATTGAATGGTCTATCTGATAACGAAAATAGACATTTACAATTTTTCAAAAAATGTAAAAAATCGAAAATAAATGCCACAAAACGTCTTTGACAAGGACTACTTTAACCCTCTCCCTGCTGGATTAGGCCCAGACACTGCTCTTTAGGGCATCTCTCCAGTTGCCTTCAGCATGGAGAGGGTTGACCAATGTGGCTTATGTTTCAGTGGAAGCACTTAGAAAACCTGGTAAACCAGAGTACAGTTCTGATTCGACCTCTGCCTCGACCTCCAAATCGACTTCCAAATCGAACTCTAAATCGAACTCCAAAGGCACTACCTCCAAGGGTCATGAAGTCAACAAGGCCACCACTACAGCTGCATCGAATGTTAATGAAGCTAGACATACAACAACATCATCATCAACAACAACAACAGCAGCAGCAGCAGTATCAACAACAACAACAACAACAACAAATACTTCAGCAAAACCAACAACACCAGCAGCAATATCCAGCTCGGGTTCATCTGTTGATAAGTCCCGTTCAGAAACAAGTTGCAATTCAGCTTCCACTGAACCAGAAATGGTGAGATGTTACCGTATTTCTCATATGAATTTCAATTCTCTAATAGTTTAATTCTCTCCACGCTAAAGGCAACTAGATATGCCATAAAGAGTAGTGCCTATGCCTAATCCAGCATAGAGAAAGAAAAAAACCCATATCTTTTCCACCCTAAAAATTAGACAAATTTTCATTTTCTAATTAATTAATGTTATCATCTTTTCCAATATTAGCTTATGTATATGTTTGTGTATATGAAGACTTAATGTTTTATTGTTTCTAAATCGACGAACACTGATAATATTCAATGTTCATATTCTTATAATAATTTGAACTGCTAAATTAAAAAAGAAATTTCACTGTTACGGTTTGGAGAAATAGATAGGTTAATTTCATTTCAATCTAGAAATATCTGATGGTCATATGACAGTATGACATGTGTAAGATAATGTATGGTTATGGTTTATTTTCCTTTATACAATTGTAACATAAAGAAAGTCAGAACAAGTTTACATTTTTTTCAATTGCCGTCCATTTTCTATGTACAGTCGACCCCCGTTTACCCGGACTTCAGATAACCAGTTCCCTCATTATCCAGATGCTTTTTATCGGGAACCAACTATCTTCTATATAAAATGACTCAGATAACCGGAAATTCGGTTCCCGTTTCCGGTCGGTCATATCCGGACACCAATTAGACAAATTAGGTACAATCTGTATTCAGATAACCGGACGACAAAAGAACTAAGAAAACGTCGACTGCTAATACAGTCAAAACAAATTAGACCGACGGCGACATAAAAGCAACACATTGTTTATCTTACATTACAATAGCTGTTGAAAATAATCAGTGTTATTTGCACTGGATCCAAATTGAGTTAACATCGTTAAGAATGCCCATGCCTAAACAGGAAATGTGCTAGTGCAAGTCAGGAATTAGTTGTAAGTGGCAGGTTAGATTTTTAAAAAGTTTGGGCACATTATGAACCGCAGGATATTTTTAACATCGACGAAACTGAAATAACTTACTTTTTTCATTGATTAAATGAAATGAAGTTGTCTATCTTGTTGTTTACTAATTTCCATGAAGAGGGGAGCAACTCTTGACAGACACATGTCAAATTCAGATATCCGTAAATTCAGTTACCCGCATGATTTTGCTGGGAACGCAACCGTCCGGGTAAACGGGGGTCGACTGTATACACATTTTCTCAGACATTACTACAATGTGCAGGTATTGCAGTCCAATAGATCGTAGAAGATTATATCTATAGCCTAATTCCCTCGTTTGTTCTGAACAGAGAGATATGACCAGTCTGCCTGATGACCACTTGCTGAAGAGACAGGACAATGTCAAGATGTCTGTACAGCGGAACACTGATACTGAACCGTGAGTCGATCACAACCTGACCTTCTTCATTTCATAATTATTATTTGGCCCTCTTAATTTTTCATTATGCAGTCAAAAGTCCTCTTGATTTTGTTATTGTTTGACCATCTTGATTTTTGTCATTGTTATATGGTCCTCTATATTCTTTTCATTATGTAGTCCTCTTGATTTTATAATTATTATTTGACCCTCTTGATTTTATAATTATTATTTGACCCTCTTGATGTTTGTGATTATTATATGACCCTCTTGATTTTTTTTATTATGTTTTTTTCCCCATCATTATGTAGTCATCTTGGTTTTTATAATAATAATAATAATAATAATAGTAATTATAATAATATGATGTTGTTATTATATAGTCCTCTTCATTTTATAATTATTAATTGACCCACTTGATTTTGATATTATTATTGATAATGTACCTGACCTTGATTTTAGTAATGATAATGTACATGACCTTGATTTTAGTAATGATAATGTACATGACCTTGATTTTAGTAATGATAATGTACATGACCTTCTTGATTTTAGTATTATAATGTGACCCATTTGACTACGATAATGATGTGACCCTCTTAATATGAACATTGTTTAACCATTGTGACATTTTAAATTTTATTATTAGAATATGACTATCTTGATTTTGCAATTATTATGTAATAATCTTGATTGTCAATTGTAATGTGAATGTGATCCTCTTGATTTTTAGATTATTATTTGACCCTCTTGATTTTACAATTATTGTGTTGTGTGACCCTCTTGATGTCATTGTTATAATGCTCAGAATATTTTCTTATTAGCTTGATAGTACACTTTATTTGTCTGTTTCCTGTTCACTAGACTGAAGACAGCGTATGGAAACGTTAAAGATGTCGTTAAAGATGTCGTGGTCATAGGTATGTTAATTTATCAATTAAGACTGGAGCTGATCCAAATATTTGTATTGTGCTTTGAAATAATATACCGAGTGACGCTAAACAATAATCCATTTACTCACTGGTGAGTAAAATCAAATCTCAATTCTTTTTCCCATCTGGATATATATTGGGGTGGATGTTTACAGTCATATTGATCTTGGTTCAAAATTGACGAAAAATGGCAATTCTTAGATATCTTAGGAAGGTGTCTATTTCACTCGATTCTATTCTATCAACTTTGTTCAGAAGTCTTTATTAGTCAAAGATGTAACTCAGACATGCTCAGTGTGACGTCGTATTCTACCTGACATCTATTTACTAGTATGCTGTTGTGGAGGGATATTCCGTGACACATGCATAGCATAGACAACATACCAGCTTTAATATGAGTAAAAGAATCTTGAAAGTGGCTCTAAATCCCAATTTAACTCACCAATCAATATTCACCAAAATAATTCTTCTTTTTTTTTAAAAAAAAGAAAGAAAGAATTACCTGCTCTTGCTGCTATCCAGCTGCCTCCAAAGCATGTTCTGGATGGTTTTTTTCTAGGCTCCACAGTTCAAAGCAATGAGACCACCGCCGATACCATCGCTGCGCTTGCAAGTTTAGAAGGTCGCCTAGATCAAGGTCAGATTGCAGGCATCATCAGCAAGGGTGTGCAGAACACCACCATCGTGCAGAACACCACCATCGTGGGGATCTCCTCTAGCAGTAGCAGGTCATCGAGAGGGTCAGTCACAGGAGGGCCAGTCACAGGAGTAGCACACATTGGAGGAAGTAGCAGGGTAGGAGCCATGCATTCTCTCCCTAACAGAACACTGAATTTCAATTTCCTTCATAGATCCTCTGTATCATTTAGGCTATAAATGTGTTCACATCACATGACCAAATCTCAGTAATTTGAAATCGATAGCTCAATGACTGAGCCAATCAGATATCTTGTGATAAATGCTGCTGGTGATGTCTAATATAAACAGGCTATCATACTAATTTCTAAAATAAAAGACTTACTTATTCCATCCTTTTTTTCCTCTCTTTGAAACCATGTTTATCTGAAGAGCTCTTCTTTTTTGGGGAAGATTTTTCTTCAAACGTAATATTATTCAAATTTGAAAACTTGAATTGGAAATATTTTATTTTCAGAATTCTATTGAGATGGCTGTCAGTAAGTATATTATCTTATTTAGCAAATATTTCATTTTAATTTGAAGATCTTGATTTTAAGTTTGAAGATGTTGAATCGTAATGAAGATTTATTGTTAAATTATTTTTATTACCTGTCACTAATAAACCTTTGTACATTCCAGACACGGGCACCATCAATCAGATGACCACGTCACCAGGAGCAGCCCACAGCGTTCTGTTCAGTGACAACAACCCGCAGGAGGCGACGTCACGTGGCGGCAGTGGCGGTGCCAGTAAGACGGCACAAGGTGACGGAACAAGTACGACCACCAAGGGTGTTGCGACAATAATAACAACAGGACAAATGGGCAGGCAAGAGGTGTACCAGAGCAAGTGGAAAAAGATGTCAAAGAAACATCGGAGTGGTGAGCAGTGGTGACTGTTTAGTTTAAAGTGGATTGGCTCCATTCAAGGCACTCGAACAATTCTAATTTAGTTTGATTTAATTTCTAATTATTTTAAGATCAATGTAAAAATAATTATAATTTCGGCAATTTCTACAAATGACAAATTCTGAAAATGACCAATCTGTAAACTGGTAAAAATCATAATGATGTTTCATAGATTTACACCCAATATCTTCACGTTCCACAATTGAATTCTGATTAACATCGCCCTTGTATATTTATATTGGTTTCTCCCGTTTGTTTCTCACATAGTAACTTATTGTCTTATATATTCTCTGTTTAATTATGTTTTTCAGCTGGTACTTATTCTCAAAGTATAGAATTCGTACATGTCAATTTGGTCGCTGAACTAATTGGCGACAAATGGATTGATTTGGCAGAGAATCTTCGTATTGATGATGACAAGCTGCGTGAACTTAAAGTAGAGTTCAGGATGAACCAGGGAAAGGATTCATACGATTTCTGCATTCGTGTGCTGGATGATGTGTTAAACAGAAACTCGTTTGACCTTAGATATTTGATATCGGCACTGAAGACAATTGACTGTCCAAAAATTGCAAGTATGTTACTTAGATATGTTGAATAGCTGATCATAAATCGGCTGTATATTGCTAGAATTATACTTTGTATAATCTGATAATATTTTCCTAATTTTGTTTTAGCATATATGAAGCAATTAATGTGTAATCATCTTCACTAATGATGCTAATTAGAATACATATTTCCTTTTTTGTTTGTATGATTTGTTTCAATCTAAATATGTCTATCATGAGATAAGCAACATGACATAATATCTTCATCAAAACTATCTTACCGGGTATTACATGTATCTTGTTACTCAATGAGTTGTCAGTCAAACACCATCAGGAGCATGTACAGTAAATGCTATATGATTGTATTTGGAATTTCTCTAATTTTAATGTCGTAATCAGATATACTAACACTCACCCTCAAACCTACATGTAAAATTGTTGATGTCAAAAGGCCTGCTATTAATGGAGATGTACCTGGCATTTGACATCTGATATGTGCACATTTTTATTTCAAACAGATATTGGAACTACCATTTTCCTATTAATTCAAACACCCTTAATACATAAATTCATCTCCCAGAATATTATTTTTAATTTAGGAGAATTGCGGTATGTGTGTGTTGTGTTGATTCTGTCTAAGACAAATTTATCAGTGATTTGTGTAATGTTCTGATTTTTTTCTTGTAACGAATTGTCAACTCTCACTTAGAAACAATTCTTTTTCATCTACTGAGCAAGTGCGTTCTCCTTCATGAATTCATGTATTGATATTCCAAGCACTGTCCATCATTCTAGGATTTCCAATTTTGTAAGAAACCAGATGTAGTAACAGAGTAAGGAGTAAATGCTATAAATATGTAAAGAGCTACCCAGCTAATTAATACGCATTACCAGATGCATAATTATTTGTACTTATTAGCACAAAACTCAAAACCAGACACAGGAAAAATATATGTACCACATTAAAGCAGCTCTCTCACAGATATTTTGCCATTTGTAAATTTTGTCTAAATAAAATATATACATTCAATATTACTTTGGTGAAATTTCACGTTCCTACTATGCACATGACAAAGGGAATTCTGTGTTTGAAAACTGCTTATATTCATTTTCAGAGGGACCATTCATTGATATTCAAGTTTAACTAATAGTATATAATTATAATATATTTATATATTTGTATAATTATATAGTATATTAGTATTTAGTATATATAAGTATATAATTATTATAGTAAAAAACGTTCGTTGTTAATTTATAGTCCTTCAATACAGAATTTAATTTTATGGAAAACAATGACTTCTCCCAAATCTCCATTATTAACAAGATATTATATCATCCGAGAGAGAGTTGCTTTAATAACTAAACATCTGTAAGATGTATTGTTGTTGCATTATAGATGAATAATGATATGATCAGATATATGTGTACTGCAACAGTAGAAAGTTCTTTGTGATATATGTGCAGATGCATTTTCATTATACAGCTGTGTATATCACTGTATATGGTTCTTGATGATAGCAATATTAAATTATGATTTATTAAGAATGTACATACATGTGTTCCTTTTAAGTTTTGTTGTCTGAATAGTAAAGAATGCATTTACATTTCTGTATAGTTTTAATTAAAATAATAAAACGTTTTTTTATTTTTTTAAATTTTATTTTATTTTAGACAATTTATAAAATTGGTAGGTATAATGTCATAGGCAGATATTTACTTCATCAAACCAGCTTTCTGAGCATTTTATTTTCCTCTTTCTCTTGATTAAATATGTATTATCATTGTATCATTGCACTCACCAGTCTCTCCTCTTCCACTAGTCCTAATTGTACCTCCCTCGATATAGCACTGACTCTGGGGTCCATGTTATTTCAACAAGCTTTTTTAATGAAATTAACCAACATCCATTATTATTTTAAAATGTGTTTATATATATATATATATTTTTTCACATCACATTTTCTGTGGGGATGTTTGGGACATCCTGGGTCGGAATATTGGGCTTCGAGAGCCCCCACTTTAAACTCTGGCACAGTTAGAAGCTGCACTGCATGGGGAGTGGAACCATTTGCCTCAAATAACCTTTCCACGACTTGTCCTCAATATGCTACACATGCTACTGAGTTTTCTGTCTTGCAATAGCCTCGTGGTCCCATAAAGAGTCTACCTGACACCTCCTGTAGACGGTTATCTGTATGTCCATTATCTATACGAAATGATCAAAGTTTGTCCAAGTTCATAATACAATGACATTGTGTTCTTTCACAATATGGTTTTTCTTTTAATGTATTGGTGGAATCAATACAACTGACATCACTATGTATTGTATTTATTCTTGTCTATCAGGGAATAGCACCCTTGAACCGTGTATTACCCTGCGAGAGTTTTGTCAGAGCTACAACAGCGTCTTCATTCAATATTATTGGGTGGCGCTTAACTTATGATTAGGTGTATGTAACAAATTAAAAAATATTACTGAGATATAAAACAATACCAAATCACAAATATTGGTTTTATTATAAAATAAATTTATATGATTTCTAACACATGGACCTTTTGTAGCATGTACTAGGTGATCGACAAGTCAAATTAAAGGGTCTCCAGTTTTAACCCGCCAGTCCGAATTTACGCCAACGAAGTTGTAAAATTACATGTAAATCTTCTCCAAAATTATTTATATCGATTATCCGCTTTCCTAGTTTGTTATTCTTTATACACCGTATGTTGTCGGTATTGTGTAGCCAGGTGTGATATAAGATTTTGCTATTAGTCTCGAGGGGTTGCCCCTTTGGCTAAGGCAATTGAGTGTTGAACTCACAATCCAGCAACTTGGATTCAAATTCCAGGATCAGCAGTGGTCCTGTTAGACCATGCAGAATACGCCATGCACCTTTAGCAATCACACAACGTGTGAAATTTCAAAACTCGTACACTTATTTCATCAGTACCAGGCCGATCCCGTGGGATGACTGCAACACTTAGTGACAAGACGTGATATGAGAGATAACAATCCTGAAATATGGTAAAGATGTTGTAAACACGAATATTTTTTTCCACCAATACAATAGAAACTTATTAAAATTCAAATATCACGATAACCAGCAGATACCTATCTTAATATTCGTGACATCTTTGCAATCGCCATTCGACAGAAAATAGTTTATAGTTTACAGATTATAGGAACGCATAGATATGGTGAAAAGCCTCTTATCGTGCTTATATAGTTATGACAATTCATACAATTTAATGTCCCTGGGCAATTTTGATACTGGTAAACAACATGTTTTTTTAAAAGTTGTTTAGGCGTACGTAATTGTCTCTATTGAGGAACAAGATATATATATCGGGAAAAAATCCGTATAAACATCGCCATCTTTCGACATCTCGTACTAGTCCGTGCCATCTTGTGGAGCAAAGCACCTTCCAAGTGGATCACCCCGTGGGACGGAGGGTGTAAACATCTATACATTATGCAACAAAGATCCATATTTTCTATAATCGGCTGAGATGAAATAGTCTACTTGATTCTTATCATGTCTAGCTCAAATTTATTAAAGCTGTATTCACAAAACTCATAGGTATAATCAGTTGTTCTCGCTATTATTCCAGTTCATAAATTCGCAACTAGGAATATATAGGCGTTAGTGTTTGACCGAATTCTTGTAAATAAATGAATGTGAACCGGTCCTATTTCACGTGGCAGAAGCTACGCAAAGGTATAGTGGTGACTGTAAACATGCTGTTTCGTATAGCGATCTATATTACTATCCTGCTGTTCCTAACAACTAATATATACCTAATACCATGTATAATTACAGATATAGGAATTTAATACTCTAATAAAAAAAAAACATAACACATATTTACTGTGATGGCTGGCCGTGCATATCTGTATATAACATATAAAATGTAAACTATATTTTTGGTATTACTCAGTTTTGGAAGCATTTAAGCATTGTATTGTGTTTATAGTTTCCTTTATGTGCTCTGGTAAATGACGAAGGACGAGTACAGGATGATCACATGTGGTGCAATGACTTACTTAGTTACTGAAATAATTCAGTCTAGAATTTGTATCCACAGGAAATCTGTCCGCCACCCCTTAGTAATGGAGAGTTGTGCGACACATTATTAGAGTATTCTCTTGGTATAATAAGTGTAGAGTCGTATGTCGTAGTATTGTACTTTTTAAACTACCATCACTTCCATTTATAAAACATCTTGACATCGGTTAGGATCGAACCACTCTTTTTGATTGTGAATCCTACTCTCTACCATTATATCAAACTTTGACCCAAAGGTACAAATAATTCAAAAATATACAAATAATTCGTTTTATCACATGATAATACAGAATCTGGTAGTGAACTAAATCCATGATATAAATATAAATATTTGACTAGTGATCCATGTTGTATACATGTGTTCATGCAAGCAATAATTACCGGATTTTTAGAACTTTAGACTTTGTTGACTTGTGTGCGTATCTTGATTTTTCATGTATGAAAGAAATTTAAAAAATAAAAAATACATAAATTTAATTTTCTTTAAGAACTGATGAATGAGATGAGAAACAGGAGAATACATACTGGTTTCCTGTTGCGTAGATGCTGGTCCTGTAAATATATTATTATTTTTTAATTATTAAGCCATGCAACCGACACAGTTTAGAAGATCTAGATCTGTATAAAACACTTGTGAATTTCCCTATCGTTTTGAAGTTAGCATTAAGAGCTTGCACTTTAGGGTAATCAACTTGATATACTGCAAAACCACAAATTAAGTACAATTCGTGCCGATTTTAACAGCAACTTTATTAATGTAAAAAATTCAAAACCACCACCATCGCCACCATCACCACCACCACCACCATCACCACCACCACAATCACCACCACCACCACCATCATCACCACCATCACCACCACCATCACCATCACCATCACCATCATCACCACCACCACCATCATCACCACCATCACCATCATCACCACCATCATCACCATCACCACCACCACAATCACCACACCATCACCACCACCATCACCACCACCACCACCATCACCACCATCACCACCACCACCATCACCACCATCATCATCACCACCATCACCATCACCACCATCACCACCATCACCACCACCACCACTATCACCATCATCACCACTATCACCATCACCACCACCACCATCACCACCACCACCACCATCACCACCAGCATCACCACTACCACCATCACCACCACCATCACCACCATCACCATCACCACCACCACCACCACCACCATCACCACCACCACCACCATCATCACCACCATCACCACCACCATCACCACCATCACCACCACCATCACCACCACCACCATCATCACCACCAACAATAACAACAACAACTCATTGATCATGATCAAACGATATTTTATAAAAGCATACATTGTTCGTCGTCAAATAGCAATTACTTCGTAGTTTAATTAAAAGTGAACGTGGAATTTAATATCTAAAGAAGACGAATGTTTGTAAGTGCCTATATAATTGAAGTAAATACTTTTCGGTAATAAAACACGCTACGGGACGTAAGCGGATGTCGGAGGTTTTTATTTGTTGGGGTGGGGGGGGGGGGGGGAGTGTTCAAGTGATTGACAGGTATACATGTACATATATTATGAAACTGTGTTGTTCCAGAACAATTTCATACCAGCAGTATGTGTGAGTGTAAACTATAATTTGTACGATTAGACGATACGACACAAGCTCCAGATATGCTGATCAGAATAGTGTTGTTCTATTTGAGTCTATGTCTCCCTCACTGTACCGGAACCAGTCTCGATGAAGTTCGTGTAGCCGAAAAAGACGTAGAACTTATTGAAAGATTTAAAAGAGGGGTGGTCCCCATGGTCAAAGACGGAGGCATAATTACTATCTATAAAAATGATGGCGTAGAACTCACATTCAATCCGACTCTTCCCAGTGCCGACTCATCAGAGGAAAGAGTGGATGACGTTCTTGTAAGTATGTAGTATGTACACGTGCATACATATAATAATACGCACAGAATACGCAAAATGCTCCTTTTAATACCAAGAAACCACCTTTAATTTGTTACATACTGCTAATATTTGGTCAATAAGTATGTTAAACCCGATTAAAAGTAATGTTTCATCATCACCAATTAATTATATTGCTAAAATGTAAAACTATTTCAAAATAAAAATACATATATCGAACACACCTTGACATTATTGATATTAATGTTACAGGAATACATCACAGACATTCTGAGGGGAAAGTCTGTTTTCGATTATCTGTATTCAGCCGTAAAGCTTGCCAAAATCGAGAAACTAATTGCTGACCAGAATGGCTTGCCATTTGTAAGTTTGCCTCAGTCTTCTGATAACAATATGTTGCACGGACGATACTTACATGGTCACCTCTTTTATAGTTGAATTGCATATCTATGAAATGTTTAAAGTAATAATGATGTCGCCTGCTCGTAACTGTTTGACCATCCTCGAAACGTAAACCAGTATGGCTATTTAACCCGTCAAGGTTTCGATGGTTCGAGTTTCGATGCTGTTCGGCGAGCAAAGGCGCTATTTAAGTCAGTCATGTGAGAGGCCAAAACAAAAGAAGATACAATTAACAGATTAAAATATGTAATATCAGGTATATTTGACTGCTATTTCTACACTATTTGGTATATTATTATTGTAGTTAAATATTGCCGTACGTTCTGTTTATATGGCATACATAGGCCTATCTACAAAGTCAAACCACGTTTCTATTTATGGAGTATGTTGACTAACGTCTTTGTACTTTCCTGTAGGGCCCGATCCCTATCGAAACTATCTCTGACATCAATGAAGACATCGTATTTGACCTTAGCGATGTTATGGCCTTGGAGCAGGAGCTGAGCAATGATCCAAGTCCACTCGCTCTTGGAATATCGAGAGTCAAAAGACATGCCACATCAAGAAACAGCCTACTTTGGCCCACAACCATACCGTTCACTCTTTCTGACAAGTATAACAACAGTACGCATTCTTGTACATTGCTTACGATTTGCATTGCTAGATTAATTTAATTATTGTGCCAATTTATTTCAGTTGAGTTCTCGATTTGATTAAAGTATGGAATATTCCTCTGAAAGTGGCAAGATAATCTTTGCATCCAATATTACCTATATATTTTAATTTAAAAATAATAAAATCAACATAGTATTACCACCGGGGTATGGCTAAAATGTCCAACCGCAAAAACGTAAAAAGGTAAGTTGGCTGAAGGTCCAATTTTGGCGAAAACATCCAATATAAAATTGTCTAAAACGTCCATCTTTGGCGAAATCGTCCAAAGTAAAATTGGCTAAAAAATCCAATGTTAAATATATTTATTTTGCAGGTATTTTTTCAATAGATATTAATAATTATTCTAACATGACATTTATGAATAACCTACAACGATTGACCAAAATGTGCCATGCCCACGATATCAGATATCAGGGAAAATTAAGATAGGTATATCAGAATATATAATGTAGTAACTGTCGTTAGTGAACTTGTTCTTAGTATGCAAAACACCATTTTAAGTGTAAGTGTCCGTCCATCCACCCCAGCGTCACTGTTGGGGACACTTGACCTGTATTTGAACTTATATGACCAATTATGAACGAATCATTTTTCAGTTCCTGGATCTCGGAATACAATACTTAATGCGATGTTATTATGGGAGGACGAGACGTGTCTCATCTTTCAAGAAGGAGCTGTTCAGGGGTCCAGCTTAACATTCACCCCATCGTTCACGAGGTATGCTTAACGCTATGTACCCTATGACCTAGATCCTGTTCCACAGAATGACCGTAGCGCTAAGAGCGTAGTAACTCCGTGTTAATGTATTATGGGAGTTAGACGCTCGTAGCGATACAATTAGATCGTTCTGCGGATAGAAAAATAGCAATCACCCCCTGATGCTAAGTATATATAAGCAATGTCCATGGGTTTTATTTCAAACTAGATTCTACGCTTGCTTAGCTCTTGATCTACGCTTCCATCGCGTGAATATTTAATTTAGCATGCATGCAATTTAGTTATAAATGCACCGTGTCTCGTTCCCGTTCATCTGCAAAGTCAAGACCTAACTATAGTCATACACTTTTGAATGTTGGCACAGAATGGCATTTGTTCTTTACTATAATGGCCGCCTAATTTCACCAGTTGCTGGTCATACCTCGGAAAGAAGAGTTATCCTCAACTCATTTCTGTCGGTGCCGATTGTCTTTCTTCGGTAAGTCTAGACAATTATGTTTAATATAGTTTCTGTTTAATTCCCAAGATATATTCAACATGGCATCGAACAAGACTATTTACCAAGAAGTATATACTAGTACATGGAGTTCACACACACACACACACACACACACACACACACACACACACACACACACACACACACACACACACACACACACACACATACACACACGCACGCACAGAGACACACACACACAGACACACACAAAAACGCACACAGACATACACACAGACACGTACGCACGCAAAGACACAAACACACACACAGAGACACACACATACATACACACGCACACATATACACACACAGACATACACACATACACGCACGCACACACACATACACGCACGCACACACAGACACACAAACACACTCTCACACACAGACACACACGCATGCCCGCACGCATGCACATACACAGATACACACACAAGCACACACACAGACACACATAAACAGACACACGCACGCACACGCACTTACACACAGACACACACGCACGTGCGCATACACACATACATACACACACGCGCGCGCACAGACACACACAGACACACACGCACGCATACACACGCACACACACATACACACGCACTCTCAGCCAAACGCACACACGCACATACATACACGTACGCACGCGCACTGACGCGCGCGCGCACACACACACACTGTTACATATATTTAACATTATTTATTGAGATGCGTCGACCGGTAAACCTATCGGTATAAGTACTATCCATGTCAATAATTCGATTGTAAATAAACTATATAATAGTACATGTAGTTATCACACACACACACACACACACACACACACGCACGCTCACACAAGCACAGACACACACACACACACGCACACACAGAGACACACAGACAGTGACATACACACAGACGCACACACGCGCACGCACACACACGCATACACAGAGGCACGCATGCACGCATATACACACACAGGCACACGCACGCACACAGACATACACACACGTACGCACGCAGACACGCACACACATACACACACGCACACACACATACACAAACATGCACGCACAAACGCATGCCCGCACGCACGCACACACACAGATACACACACAAGCACACACATATACGCACGCACACACAGACACAGACAGACACACGCACGCACACATACACACATACACACACGCATGCGCGCATACACACACATACACACGCAGACACACACACACGCATGCGCTCAAACACATACAGACACACACGCACACACACAGACACACACACGCACGTACTCAGCCAAACACGCACATACACATACATACGCGTACGCAATCGCACACACACACTGTTAGCATTATTTATTGAGATGCGTCGATCGGTAAAGCTATCGGTGTGAGTACTATCGTTACATCTTCCATGTCAATAATTCGATTGCAAATAACAGTTATCGAAACATGGAATTCAATATAAAGAAATATACTTCATTACTGGTCAGAAATCCACTGAGAATAAACTTCTTTTTCGAATTCTTCTTCTCAGTCCAACAACACATTACTCCTATTCATACTATAAGAAATTAACTAACTTTATTACAGACTGGTAAAATTGCTCACCTTATTGGCCACGCCCTGGGGTTCTACCCTGAACATCAGCGACCAGACAGAGATACGTACGTGGACATTAACTGGAATAATATTCCCCTGGGCAGAAGATACTTTTTCCTTAGAAGGACTTGGTCTGCAATCAAGTCACTCGGAGTTCCATACGACTACTCGTCTATCATGCACATTGCGAAAGATGTAAGTGGTTTTGTAAACTCTATATACTTGGTGCTGAAGAGACATGAACTATTAAATGTAGCAGCTCGTCTTGGACGCAATATTACTTATTTTAAAAATATTTCTTTTTCTACCTACTATTATACTTATAATGAAAAATATGAACATATAATCTACAAAAAGTATATGACACAGTTTGGCCTATGCCAAAAAAATGTGACCGCCCTACAAAGACTGTTCTAAATATAAGAATAAAGTGCTTTGCTCTAAATATAGACTATCGCGCAAAGTACATTGAATGTGCGATATTGGATTAAGAGAAACTGATATGGAATATCCACACATGTTTACAAATGCAACCAACAATTACAAGTGTGCAGATAAACAACGTTGGACTGAGTGCAAACGTAATTCTTCAATTAGCGAATTGTACACATTGTTAAAAGATGCTATTTTACTTGAGCCATTCCTGATTAACTTACGTTATAACCTCAGTACCTTGTTAACATGATTTACAACTGCCAACCACAGATTGCCAATTGAAACGCGTCGATGGCTTAACGTTAATAGAGAAGAAAGAATGTGTACATTATGCAACCTTACTGTAAGTGACGAATTCCATTTAATTACACCCCCAATGTAATTGCACCCAATTGTTGCAGAAGATGGCCTAATACTTAAAGACAAACTTCTAGAAAATTCATTGTTAATAATATTATCTAATATTGTATGTTCTCTGTATTATGAACTGTGATTAATGAGAATAAAACTTCTGTCTCTCTGTAGATCGCAAGATCACTTGGTAGGTTAGGCCGAGATGTCAATGATAGTAGAGTATCTCGGCCTAAAGTTAGGTGATAATTAATTAGGAAAACAAACACCAATATTTATAGAGTACTCCAGATTATGAAAAATATTCATATTTGTCAGGGAAAGATAGTATAAGAACACAGGCACTTAAAGCATGCCAATAATGTGTTTACATTCTTTTATAAAACTTATTTTTTTAAATGTCAGGATTTAAAATAATAATTTTGTATGATTAAATACTACTAAAAAAAAAAGAAACGCAACTTTTTATTTTATTTCTGATGGTACGACCACATCTTTATATGTAAAATGAAATATATTATGGCATATTATTTAAAGAATGCCAAACAACCTTAGGATACAGCTAAGATACAGCTATCGACGTCGAGTTTAAATAATGTGGTTTTTTTTCATGAGGCCTACGTGCACAAACCATTTATCGTGCTGAACATGCACGTGCAACACGGATACAATTTGCCTTCAAGTGGTAGGGTTTTATTTATTTATTCGTTCGCTGTTGGTCAAACGCTCTGGCTGTAAGTCATGCCACGTCACGTCTTACCAATGACAAACGCAACATTGCAATCGGTAGATTTCAAGCAAGGGAGACTCGTTTAGCAGTTTTCCGTTCATTAAATGTTCACCTGACGATAATATCTCGCCTTTGGGATCGATTTAGCCAAAATGGAAATGTCCGTGATCGACCCAGATCCGGTAGACCCAGATCGCTACAGAGTTAAAATATGACGTCACCAATCCCTTATGCAAATCGCAATTTTCGAAATAATATAATATGTGTTAATCGTTATTTTATTACAGTTTCAGAAGTAAATAATTCTATAACGAACCATTAGATAGCCCTGTAGTAACTTGCAATAAATCTGACATTTGTGGATGAAAAGCTGAAAATAATGTGATATTTAATTTAAAATTAGGATATTATTATTTACAGATAATAGACTCCTAAATGTATAATCAAGGAGTTTATTATCTGTAAATTACCATATGAGTTAATTTGGGATAGCGATAATATACTTGAATAGTACAGTTTTCTGTCCGACGTACCCGTCGCAGATGGTTTGGAATGAGGTCTTTCCCTTACAATGCCTCTGTACTGTGGAACAACGTTCCCTTTCGTCTCAATCATAAACTCTTTCATCTTTCAAAACAAAGCTAAAACTCTATCTATTCAAACTTGTTCACTCTGTCTGGACGCGCTTTGAGCATACACTCTGTGTATGGATATGTAGGGATATATAAATGCACTATTATTAATATTATTATTATTATTATTGTTATTATTATTATATGTATAATGTGAATTTCGTATTAACAGGCTTTCGCCAGTTCCGGTCATTCAATAAGTGCAAAGGAGCCCGAATTCACCAACACACTTGGTCAAAGAAGTGGGCCTTCGTTCAAGGATATCAAACTGGCTAATCTACTTTACTGTTCTGGTAGGAACTACTTGTATAAGTTAATGGCGATACACGACTTGATGGATACAATTTAATAAGCCAAACATTCCAGATTAATTATTTATATACCCACAGGCAAAAACTGAAATTATACAATTCGTGAGACTATTATATATTCAGAAGAAAAGTTACTAATAAGTATTGCATATTTTGTCTGCGTGCTTTAAGCCAGTTCCCAAGACATTTTCCTATATTATATAGTGTTTATGACTGAAAAGCGATACTACACTAGTTTCTATAGTTGTGTGATCAATAGAATCTTACAATCGTGTTCATATATTACTGAATGTATTAAACTGGTTGGCAAAAAATGATATTATGCTCGGCAAAGCCTCGCATTATATCAGTTTTGCCAATTCGTTGAATAAATTCTGTAGGCAAAAATGATATTATGCTCGGCCGGCCTCGCATTATATCAGTTTTGCCAACTCGTTTAATAAATTCAGTATTATATGACCACTCTCATATTAGATCCTCTATATATTGATGCAAATGTTCTGCGTACGATAGTTATCAAGTGGTCTAAAAGCGTTACATATATACGTGCAAACATTTAGAATAAAACTGCGTGGTAGCGCAGTGGTAGAACAGTTGGACTTCGGAGCCAAAGGTTCCAGGTTCAAATCCCGCCCCGGGGGCCCGGCA
>JAUTBT010004747.1:0-27052 GCA_032361225.1 Lepetodrilus schrolli | reverse complement strand
ATTAGGGAGCTCTGATCGTGTGTGACTACTATTTATAGATGCTACTATATGGAAATAGTAAACAAAATGACAATTACTAGATGTGCTAATCGAGGGCATTTAATATATGTTTACAACTTGTAATAAGAATTATTCTTAAAGTTGTTTCCTTTCCTTTGTGGTATTTATCAATGCGTGAAGCGGTTTACAATTTACTGATATACATGTATTCCTACGCGTAACTTTATAATGTCGATTAACACGTTGATGTTTTCTTCTTATAGAAAAGTATTTAAGCTTGACATTAGATGATAAAGAAATGATTAAACTCGAGTCTTTAGATATCGTCTATATCTTGCATTTAGTGATAATCTCTATTTATTAGACGTCTGAAACTCGTCTAATACAAAGATTATTACATATCATATATCATATTACTTCGAATCCTGCTGCGATGTAAAGCATTAATTAATTAATTCATTCGAACATGATCATGAATATATAGGCCAAATCATGTAGGTTTTAGCATTCATCATTGCTCTTGGCGCAGACGGCATCTTCTCAGTATGTACACACATACACTATACATGAAAATATAGTATTGACTATACCTCCCTCCACAACTGTTGCTAATTTGTCCAAAAGCACAATGCATAAAACTTTAGATCTATAGACATTATTATTTTATTCCTCCATAGAAGAGACTATACATGTACATGTATGCTAACAATAACATGCATACAATATACATAGACGCGGAAATCAGCGGTGTAATTTTTGTTATAGATTTATCACAGCTCTGAAAGGGTTCAACTTATACTACTGCATCACTTGCTATATTATAAAACATAGAGAACTTCATCAGTGCTAGTGGATTCCTGAGTGGTTGCCATCTTGGTTGGCATTGAGATTGGGTTAGAGGAACATTGCAAGAACTGATGTTTGTACTTGTAAAGTGTTATACTGTCAGTTGGCAAAACATGAGGATTTATTGCAATACGGTCGTCATTGTCATGTTATAATTTGTCCACAGCTCGGCTGAATCTCATGAGGTCATCTAACGACTTCAACTGGAGATCGTCTCTTAGGAAACCGAAATAGAACTCAGGAGCCTGAAATCAATGGAAGTTGTTGCAGATTAATGTAATTAAATACATACTTCAGATGTTTTCAATACCATCATTGTGAATATAAGTCAATAATATAAATCAACAGCATGATACTGAATGAGTATTTTCATATTCTTCTCTTTACTATTCACCGCTATGGGCAAGTGAAATTCTGTTTACAATATACATGGTTACCTGCATCCAAGCGAGTCGAATATACCATAACTTGCTGCCGTAATGGTAAAGGCTAAGCTTAAATGAAGTACATGAAACCAATTAACTGAACCTGACTCTCAAACTTTAAGTCCTTCAATTATCTGAATACATTTGATTTAATTATGAAGATACATTTATTATTGTAATCGTATTGGATGAACATGGTTAAGGAACTGGATAAACACGAGGTACGAGTACTTACTCTTCGAGACAGATCTCGGAGAAACACTAAGTTGTCACCTCTTAGCTCCTTCAGTGGTGATTTACTGCAACAACAAAATGACATTCAAGGCATCTATAGGTAAACATAATACGTTGAACAAATATCAAATATATATATATATATATATATATATATAATAAAAAATAATAATACATATAAGAATGATAGCTACTAACTAGACATTATTACTATACAGATATCGCTTGATAGAGGATATTGGTAGATTAAGATTTCTTTATTTTAAATATCATCTACTTTTTAGTTCCCGCTTGTCTTTGATACAATGGCCAAATAGGTATTTATATTTTTAATATTTAGATTTATTTAAACAGATAGTAGCTTTTAGTAATCCCATATATGCAAGCATTAGTATGGATGCATTGAATGCGCCACTGACTTTGGTAGTCCATTCTTTGTAAGCCAGTTGTGTGTGTCTTTGACTGTCCACGCGGCTATGTCTGAACCTCTGGAAGCCGTAACTGGTTTAGGCACATATGCAACAATAGGACCACCGCCCTGAATTATAAGACAAACAAGGGTAAAGTAAAATGTATGTCCATGAACGTAATGATGTAGTAGGCCTACTTGATTTACTTATAAAATCTATGAGACCAGCTTACTGGGTCAGTGGTTTTTTGGAGGTACTGATACAGTGACGAATACACACGGGCATTTAAAGGTTATCGTAAGCTCATTACATCGGGGACATCCGTTGTCGGTTGGACTTGTTTTCCCGTGTCACCGAGTTCTCTTTGCAGATCGCCAAGCTTCTGTTCAAATGGGTATTTGCCACTGAAGTCGAAGAAAAGCTTGGCCCCTTTGATTAATCCCAGCCAGCCGTCTGGCTTGTATCCTCGTTCCATCAACAATGGCACGATCTTCCTTTCCAGCGAGAAGGCGTATTCAGCTTCTGTAGTAAAGGTACAACCAAACCTAACACAATGACCACATATAATCTCTTCACAGCATTGGTGTCTTCATTTTACTATGATTACTGACCGGTAGATATTCTGAATATCACCAAGATTTAAGTCATATCATCTTATATTAATTACTTCTCAGTCATACCCGGTTAAAAGTAAATTAGCATGATGAGTAACTGTATAATATTAGGAACCAAAACAGCATCTGACACCCGGCTTACCTGACCCACAGTTATGGGTGAGATCCGGCATACCTGACATACAGATCTGGCCCCCGTTTCACGACGGGCTCCTAACTATTTAGGAGCACCTAAACCAGTCCTAAAGGATATCACTTCGTAACAAGTGTTTCACGACGACGTCACAATTCTTATCCCTTCTTAAATCGACATCTAACTTACGAGGTGATAAACTAGGTCCTAATGTTAGGAGCTCCTAAATTTAGGATGTCGTTATGAAATGCGGGTCATGTTTGTATCCGGCTTACCTGACCTGCAGTTCTGGCTGAGCTTGTACCTCTCTGACATACACACAAGGACGACCACAGAGTTCTGCACAGCCTCTGCCATGGCCTGGAGTGTGGACCCCTCCATGTTGTCAATGTCCATCCACACACGGAAGCCATTGCGACGCAGCACATCACGGATCTGGAACACGTCCATGTATGTATGAAGCATACAGACACACAGTGTAGATACATGGGCGATCCTTGGACCAGTATACCGTAATGAACCGAGCACGGCGGATACAAGAAATATGCATCTTGAGGTCCGTCCTCACAACTACAGTGTGTATTTCGCTTGAGAGTTCTGAACCATTCTCTGTCAGTATATTTCTATAACTCACAAATACATCCCAACCCAACCCAACCCCAGATGTACGTGTCTCATGGTCTGCTGCTATTGGAGTGCCACCAGTCCAACAGACTTGCATACCTGCAATATGAGTTTCTGGTCTGCCCACTGATAACTGATCATCACATGTTTGGCCTTCTTGACTGGTAAGCCCGTCACAGGCTTTCCATTTTCTTCAGATGCTGAAAATATAATGCATCGTATTTTATACTTTAATTATTTATCTATTGAACATTTTAAAGGGTGTTTGTTCAATGACATACAAGCATTCAGTGTAACGGATGTGTGCATTAGATCAATATTTCGGATGTGTGTCGTATCTATTCACACGCACCACACACACGCACACATACACACCCAACACACACAACACACACACACACACACGCAAACACACACACACACACACACACACACACACGGACTCACCAGATGATACCATTTGGTCCATCTTTATCACCCACAGTGCTCTCTCTGCAGCTTTAGCAGTATTCACGTGAGGACATGTCCTCAAGTCCTTCAACAGTTGTAGTAGTTCTTTATTTTCCTATAAATAAAGAATAGTTATTTTGTTATGATTTTGTTGACAGTGAAGCTTTGTCGTATACCTTGTTGTCATTCAAATAGTCCCATTCAATGCATCAGCCACGAACAGTTAATGAATAAGTCTACTTGATATCTAAACCTACTCTTACGTACTCCAATTCCACTATACAGGTACATGGATGCATGCAGGGCATATGCAATAACACGTTTGAAAATTAACACTGTGCCTCCACTTATGTATGCCCCCAACTCACACAGAAGTCATGCTTGTTATCCTTGAGAAAAGCCAGTTCCCATATACATTTGACAGCTTGCTCCTTTTCCTCGCCCAGCCCGTCGTTGAGGACTTTCACCAGGATGGGCACTGCTCCCTTCTGGACAAGGACCGCTTTATTTGTGTCGTTCTTGGCGAGGCCAGTCATCCCGTGTAGCAGCTCATAGACACTGAAGCCGATGTATCTGTGGTCCTCGTGTTTCAGCGCCCTTGTGAGGATTTTGAACAGGATGTCAAACACCCCACTGTCGTCCACCAGCAACAGGTTGTTCTCAGTCTCGTCAACTAGGTTAGCCAGGGTAAACAACGTCTGCAGCTTTCCCTCTGTTAGTACACAAATACATAAAAGGAAAATGTCATACCGTATATTCTGTATATGTTTACATACAGTAGTACATATCAAAAGGATTGTTGACTGGGATTTTGGTGTTGTTAAATTTAATTTGTTAGGTGCGTTTTAAACTCACTCCACTGAGAATGTATTACACTCTCCAAACACATAGTATGCTTTCATAAGTGTCCGGCAGTTTGAGATGCGCTAATTGCAATCAGATGTCGTTATAGGAATCGTTACAAATACTCCATGTACTTTCATGTTTTAAAGTCTACCAACCTTCGGATTCTATCTTAAGGTAGGGTAGCAGTTCACTGACAGTATCCAGCTCTCTCAGGTGTTGCCTAGTTGCAGGACTCCTGGAGCAGTTTTGTAGGATAGAAATAGCTGCTTCGAAATTGGTATTCATTTTCTGCAATAAACAGTTGTTAACCAATTCAAAACCAAGTTAAAAAATCACATTTGAATGTTCAACATATATGCATGTACATGAATGTGAGAGTTGATTTGAGTTGTCTTGACATCATACTAAATATACAACTCTAATAATATTAGCACTCACTCTTTTAGATTCTACTGCAGCATCCACTGTCATTGTCTTCAGATCCTCAATGAAGTATTTCAGCATTCCTGTATCACATACCATCTCTGCCATGGCTAAACTGGCATCTGTGTTGTTCCACACCATAGCTCGCATGAGCTCCAGCTTGAATATGTCCACCCACCTATCTTCCACCATGTCCGGTGTTGCTGAACACATGCACTCCACCCCTATAGAAGCCAATCCATGTCCATACGCTTTGTGCAATGCATCAGCTACTCCCACCGCAGCCATGTAGTCTCCTAGTATCCGACGGTCAGAATCACTGGTCTCGCTGAAGCTGAGCACACTCAGCTTCGAATTGTAATCTCTGTTGTCTAAATTAGGATCACTTGAAGTTATTTGAATAAATTCATTAATAAGTTGAAAATCTTCCTTCAATTTAGGATTTGCTTTTACTAGATTCTGGAGAGTGTCCGCACGTACTTCATCCGTTATTATTTGCTTATCTAGTGAGTGTTTTTCTTCTTTCTGTTTTGGACCGATTTTGGGCCCAGGAACAGATTTGACACTACTCGTTGTCCCCATGGCATCAGCTGTGGTGTGTTCGCTATTCTTGGTCAGTCATGCTGAGAATCGCAAACTTTATCCGCCCCAAAAATACTGAAAACGCATAGGAATATATATACTTGTATATAATTTTTAATATACATGTAGTTTTATATCAACGATTTTGGTCACATTTCAATTTACCGTACAGTCAATTGTTTAACATATATGTGTGCAAGAAGTTAAACTTTATAAACACTGTAACAACGGTGCAAGACGTTAAATGATAGTGCATATCATTTAAGTGTATCTTCCTATGTGACTATTGTGAATTATGTGATCGTGCATATAATTTACGTGTATCTTACTTTACTATGTGACTATTGTGAATTATGTGATCGTGCATATCATTTACGTGTATCTTACTATGTGACTATTGTGAATTATGTGATCGTGCACATGCAGCATCCTACGATAAGTTGTTATATAAACAGTCCCATGTCTTGTGTATTTTGATGTCTAACACTACTAACGTACGGTGTATTGTACATAGGTGTATAGTAGCGTGGCATCTATATACTATATGCTAGTATACTATTGATTGCGAAACCGTATTTTACAAACGCTTCGCACACTTTGTTTACCAATGTATTTAGGCGTACATGACAATGTGAGTGGTATTCTGAGTATGTAGACTAGCTAGAAAACCATTCTTAGTACAAATTACACACCTATATAAATATGTCTACCCGCAATACGCACCGGTCTCTGCTGTCAAGCGGGGAAGATGGTGTTCACGGCCACATGTATATTTCACACCCGAGTTCTTACGTAGATGTATTGACCACCGCACATTATAAGTGCGGTACTCACTGAAGCGTAGCTCGTCACCATGGCACCGACGACACAACAATTATTCTTGTCGGCCTACTAATCGACATAATCCACATAAGGTCACAATCAAGTAGAGGCTACTAGTAAATAGTCATTAGTCACGACGTCGCGTTGTGCAGCTCTTGTCTGGAATCATTTATTTATTTGAAATAGGCATTCTTACTTTTCTTTTCTCTCGCCATGCTCACAAACTCAATTTTAGCTAGATCTAGTACATTCTATTATTATATAGTTAATGCACGAGTAGACGGTCTCGTCGTAGTAGCTGATGTAGTAGTAGCTTGGCGACGATGAGAGACCAGTCTCCATTGTATTAACTGTTTTTAAACTGCTTCAAAATTAAGTTGGTCAATTTACGGAATCTGAAAGAACCCGAAAGGCGTGTTCATATTGGAAAGTTAGATATCTCTTGAACACCGATACAGCAGACTGCACTTTTTTTGTGAACATAATTTTTACTGAAAGTAAAATTTGTAGCAACACCAGTCGTTTTTGGCAGATGCATAACTTAAAGAGTAGTATTTCTTGGAATAAGGTAATTTTGAATGTATAACATTTAGAACTGTGATATTTGAGGGTTCATTGCCACTATTATAAGACAGGTACATATTTGATTAAAGTCAAAAGTAAGCATGTTTTGTTCTGTTGAAAAGTAGGGTGTATTCTAGTGAAACGATAATGCAGCAAATGTTTGCGAAATATTTTAGAAAATGTGAATGGCAATGTAAGGTATCTTGTAGGAAAACATTTATTAGTGCTTCATTATGTCAACAGTTCAACAATTTAACCGTTAATTGCATACATTTAACTCAATAATGGGTATAACCACGTCTGTTCCAAAACAGTTCCTGACATCACTGACGCATTAATAAAACCATTTGTTTCAAGAAAACTATCGGCAAATTGGTAAAAGTAGTATGCTTTATGAACATATGCTCAAAACAGTATTATTTAAAGTGACTTTGTAAAGTAAATATTGTAAAAAGTGATGGCATACTAGTATTCAGTGTTGCTTCAAATTTAACCTTCAGTATAGTAACGCTTTTATTCAGAACAATTACACAATATCAGAGACCCATTGCTCCAAGTGCCTTTGAGCAGCTATATAGTCTATAGCTGGATACTGGCGCTTTATAAATGTATAAATGAATATCGCGTTTTTTTCGTGCCTGTAAAGATATTAACGCTTGCATTCTCACGTGTTGTCCATGTATAGTGTGTCATCTCGGTACGTGTGTCTCATGATACAGGAACTGTTAAGAGGAATGTATCACATAACATAGAGTCTGGGAGTGTAATAAACCCATGCTATAAATATAAATATTTTCACTAGTGCAATAACACAATAGATTTTTTGGTATAATTGTATTCATGCGCGATAACAAAGTCTTTTTGGTCCTATTAATTTGTCGAATATAAAGTTTAAAACACATTTATTCATATGTACACATTTACTTGGAACTATACTTTGCCCTCGTGCTTTAATCTGTCTGTTATAGAAAATCGATATTACAATAGTTTCTACAGTTATGTGATATATAGAATCTCACATTTGTGTTCATGTATTACTGAATTTAATAAATTCAGTATTATATGACCCTCTTGTGAGATCCTCTCTCTATATATATTTAACATAGGAGTTTGGGAGTGCAATAAACCCATGCTATAAATATAAAAAATATATTCACTAATGCAATAACACAATAGATTTATATAATTGTATTCATACGCGATATCAAAGTCTTTTTGGATCTCCTTTAGCGCTTCTTCTTGGGACTCAATTTGTCGACTATGAAGTTAAAATATTTCTTAAATATACAAACACATTTATTAATATTTGCAGAGCCTCGTTTAATATATTCAGTATTATGTGACCACTCATGTTAGATTCTCTGTATACTCATTTGATAGTGAAAACAGTATTCATATGAACCTGTTATTATAATTGTCATCATCACCACCACCACCACCATTATAATAATAATAATAATAATTATTATTATTATTATTATTAGTATACACATTCATCTGCAACTTTTTTTTATTTTTTTCCCCTTCTATTGTTTTGATAACACCACTGACATACTCATTTAACTACATCTTAATCTATGTTTGAAAGTTTGTCTTATTTGGTTAGTGCAAACAAGGTAGATCTAAAACAAACTTTCAAACAAAAATTAGGCCATAGTTATTGGAATTATTTTTATTATATTCCGCCGACAGTACACAAGTGGACAACGGACGGTGGACTTTGTTGAAGCCATTTTGATTATTTGCTGATAAATATGTAAAATAAAAGTCTAAATAATAACAATTACTGGTATTGACAAGCATTCAAATCTAAACAACTTATATGTACTGGTGTTTATAACAATTATTGACAATTATATTGATTATATTTTATATTGATTATATTATATTTATTTTCTGTCAATTCATAATCTCCAAGTATCATAATTATATTTATTCATATTTTCGACTGCCTTAGCCAAAATGATCACAGAAAAATCCGTAAACCATGGAATCAAATAAGTATGGCCTTAAAATTAATATGATAAAAATATATAGATAAATAGAATGTTTGAACGTGATGTCCATTTACACTATATTTATATCGGCTGTAATGACAGTATGTACATGTTACCTTAGGCTATAGCACTATGCCTTTTGTTATAGAATGCAGAGAGCTATAGACAGTAACCTGTTATATTACATTTAAATATAATAATTCTGAAAATCATGTTAATGCAAATAGTACACTGTCATATATAACCAGCTAACTAATATAGATCTCTAATTTTCGTATCATTTCGTACACTGTACTTTCAATACAGGCCCAATCGAATAAAAATGTTTGGATTATCATGATTATGCGTGATTGAAAGTAGATCTATTAATACAAAATAATTAAAATAAGATTATCTGGAATATTTATTACCGAACTCTTTTCATGTTGGAATTACTTTAGGGGCGCTTCAACACTAAAGCTCTTCAATTGAATTATTAAGCTTGATTTTCTAAATATATTTTATTTCAAATCAAAATGCTACCCGATATCGTGTCTATATCTACAAATTATATAACGTCTAGAGATATCGTCGCAAATGGGTGAAAGATTCCCGCAGCGACGTTAAACTCCATAATCACTCACTCACGTCTAGAGATCTAACATTTCTCTTTTACTTTGCATCAGATTTTACTGTGTCTGACCTCTACTAGGGGATCTGGGCAGATAACTCTAATAACTCCATGCTGCGTTTAGAGTCTACCTGTTTACGCAAAGCAATGTTTTAGTCTGTACACGGTAAATACTATTCATTGTCAGGTTTGGATATTCCATTTAAAAAATATATATATTAACTTAGCACTGATATAAATTGTATTATGTTTTTGATGCAATGAGGATAATAACACCAATTTTAATATCTAATCCGCATCGGCTATGATAATCTCAGAAGAGATTACAGTTTTCGTGCATTATTATTTTGTGATCATGATGAATCTTGATATGTATCACAAAACAAGCACACACGTGCACATGAACACGTATCACAGATGAGGAATTTAATTAGGATTAAACATGCTTTTACTCTCGAACAGCCGGATTTACCCAAATTATATTGGAATCTGGAAACGTTCCACTAACCTTGAAATCTATCGGCGGTAACATGTTTTTCGCAACGATTGTGATTAAAAACATACAGTCACGATTTGTTGACATAGTTCATGGACAAACATATTTTATCTAAATATGTGTAAATTTGGTTTGTCTACACACATATTATTGGGCAATAAGCTACATTTTCCACTGGTTTTCAATATGTTCATTTCTTTTAAATTATAAATAAATATATAAATGATGCATTTATATCGCGCTACTTATCCAGATATAGTCCATGCTCAAGAGTGCTCAGTCATATGCTTCTTTGAAGCGGATGGTATTCAGCATGGATTTGAAAGTGTTGACATCATCAGAACTTCGGGTTTCAGCTGGTAGAGCATTCTATAGGACAGCGCCTGCTTTCCTGAAGATTCTGTCATCATACACTGCCCTGTGGGTAAATTGTCAGCAGATCTCAGTGTACGCTAAGGTCTGGAAAGAGCAATGAGTTCTTGTAGGTAGACTGAAGCGAGGCCATATATAGATTTGTAGACGAATGTTAGCAGCTTGAAAACAATTCTCTGTCAAATTGGAAACCTGTGCAACTCTTTGAGTACAGGTGTTATGTCCTCGCGCATATGTGTGTGCATAATGAACCTAGCAGCTGCATTCTGTACATGCTGGAATTTGTCCAGATGATGTAGTAGTCTAATCGTGGTGTAACAAATGCATGGATAAGGCACTTGATGGATGTTTTGTCTACACATCTGTTAATCTGACTACTGTTCCTGATTTGGTGGTATGCATTTCTCATATATTGCTGACATGGTTATCTAGGCTGAATGTTGAGTAAAAACTCACACCTAAATTTCGGGCACGCGAGTTTGGTTCAACAACACAATGACCTATTTTCAGTTCAGGAACTTGTAGTTTGGGCTAGTCAACCAACATTTGATGTCATCAATGCAGTTTGTGACTGTATTGAAAGTACCAGTTATCTAAATCAAAGATAGAGCTGTGTGTCGTCGGCATTTTTTCGTATTAAAAGATAAAAATAATAAAATAGAACATATTGAAAGCCAGTGTGACATGCCATCGTCACATGCATTGCATGCAGAAAGTGTATAGCTTTTTGCCCAATATACTTTTGTAGATAAATCAAATGTACATAATTTCAAGTAAAATATGTTTGACCATGAAATAAGGCAGGATTAAACATGCAACATCTGTAGTTGTGTAGTGCATAGTGTTGCAGTTCATGTGTGAACAACCAGTAGTTAAATACTATTGAAGCAAGGCTGATAACTACACTAGTACTGCGACAATGTACATAACTCATATCTCACTGCATTGGAAAGTTTACAACTAATTTTCCATTGACCATGTTGTCATTGACGTTGAATTTAATCATGTTAATAGATATATAGAATTTGAAAATGGTATTGATCACTGTGCATTGCAATTTTATTTACCAGGTGAATGGAACAGATGGAGGCTGACTAGTTACGTAGACTGTATCACTGTGTATCACTGTGTATCACTGTGTATCAGAAATGAATTCTGGACAGATCCTATGCAGAGTGGTTCCCAGATGCCACCAGTATTTGTCAAGTACACTTACCTTGTTAACAAGATGTCGCTCCTGCCATCAGACCACGAGGACCTATGTCAGACAAGTTCCGAGTGTTCCACAATGCACAGGCACTAATCCAAGATCAGAATATCATGCACTGAACATGCTGAACATTCTTCTTCAGAGAAGTAGCCGTTTTTGTTGGACTCAACGGCGATGGATGTCAGGCAGTAATAAATGGTCAAAGGTCAAGCAGGTTAAAATTGGTAAAGATATCGAGAAGTCAAAGATGATGACTAACCATGCAAACAAGATCAGAGCAGTCATTAGAGGTAAGCATATACACATACTGTATTCCAGTTGAAGTAGATACTTTTGTCAATGCTTGATGAATTTGATATGGAATGTTTGTGTTTTCACTATTTAATCACTATTAATCAGCCATGACGACGGCCAGAGCTGTTTGGACTAATGAAGCTGCTGCCTGCCTATCTGTGTACTGATATTTTGTGATAGTGAGGAAATTTGCATATTGTATTAACATGCTTGTTGAGGTCAATGGAACTATCAACAATGACACCCAGGTTGTCAGCTTCAATGCTTGGTTGAAGTCTGAAATGATGCCGATGCAGGTTGTTGGAGTACAAAGATGCCATTATTGCCAGAGTGCACTGTACTAAGTCCCGGCCAGCAACAATGCATTTTACATTAGTTGAATAAACCGGCACTCTTTCAAAACCATCTTATTACACGTGATATATTTTATATCTGACTTGCTTCGGTAAATTCTGTGGCCGATTTTGATCTGTGTGTGGTGGACTAAACATGTAATGTATTATTTTATCAGATTCGCCCATGACGGACCCGAAGCAGAACTCTGCCCTGATGAAGCTTGTGGAGGAAGCCAGGGCTAAGAACTTGACTATGAGCAGCATTGATTCCGTCATTGCATCAGCGGTAAACACTCCTCACTCAGTTTATATCCAGCGCCTCAAAAGGTTGTTGGTGTTGGTATGGGAACATGCCTCACCTTTAAAAACACGCGAGTCGAAGAGCCATTGATTGTATCCAAGTAGGAGTGATTTTGTAGCTCTGTTAATATTTTAATGTTTCTTACTTTGCATATTGCTTATCATTTGAATTCAGAAAGTACGTATTGAATCCATCAATGGTGTTATCCCGGCCTGTCCTTGTTTTTTTTTTTTAAAGTATTTGAAAAGCCAAATTGGATCTGATGTGTACTTTCTGCATTCAAATGTTAAGCAATATCTGTAGCACTAGACTATAAAATGTATCTAGGACTTGATTTGGAACTTTACATGGCCTGATATCGTCGCAAATGGGTGAAAGATTCCCGCAGCGACGTTAAACTCCATAATCACTCACATGGCCTGATATAAAATTTACTAGTATTATTGTATTTTGTATATAAATGAGTGTAAACAGAATAGTATATTTTGGACATTTAGATCGATATGCATACCTATATACCTGGCTATGTATTCTTCAATGGACTTGTGTTGTAAGTGGTTATCAGATGGTTATTACAGATATATATATATATACAACTTGTGATTCATGTTTCAGTAATGATATGAGACCTCACAATTGCTGGCTAAATATTAGTTTGGTCTTATATTATGTATAGAGAGGACCTTAACATGAGTGGTCATATAATACTGAATGTATTAAACAAGTTGGCAAAACTGATAGTATCTGAGGCTCTGCCGAGCATAATATCAGTTTTGCCAACGAGTTAAATACGTTCAGTTATATATCAAAACGAGTATGAGATTCTATTTATCACATAACTGTATTATCGATTTTCAGTCACAAACACTATATATAGGCAAATGCCTTGGGAACTTGGTTAAAGCATGCAGATAAAGTATAGTTCCAAGTAAATATGTAAATATTCATGAATGTGTTTGCATATTTTATTGAAGAAATCTTTTAATTTTATAATCGACAAATTACCGTAAGGCCCAAGAAGAAGCTCTAAAAGAGGTCCATAAGGACTGATATCACGTATGAATACAATTTAAAATACCTATCGGGTTATTCCACTAGTGAATATATTTTGATTTATAGCATGGGTTTATTGCACTCCAAAACTCCTATGTATGTGATAAATAATTTATAGTTTATGAAATATTGTGTTTGCAGATGAAGTTACGTGATTCTTCCACTATACATACCTTAGAGGGCCGAGGAATTGGAGGGTCCTTTTTCATAGTAGAAGTTTCCACAGACAAACTGACGAAAACAAAAAATGACCTCAATCATTTAATTAAGAAGCTAGGGTGGGTGCTCTCACACTCATTGTCAATGTTAAGTAATCTTGTTTGGATGGGATCCACCAGACATTTATTATGAAATGGATCATCTAGGTTGATAGTCCAACCCACTTGACTATATATCATATCTCATTAAAGGACTGTGGATTTAGATGCTTTCACAGGCTTAGTTCTGGGAGTAACCTCCCTTTTTGAAATATGTACAGTGCATCGTTAATGCCATACTTATCCCGAATGATAGCTGAGTGACGCTTTTCATTGGTCAAGTTATAAAGCCCAAAGTCACCAATACCTAATATAAAGGGAGATAAGCAATGGATGTTTTAATTTCTGGATAGAACTTTTATAATAATAATAATTATCAAATATATTTTTAGAAAGTAGAAGGTGTTGAAAAAAAGAGGCATTTATTTAATTATATCCTTGGCCATTAACAGTTGTACCGTATACCCTGACATTTCTGAGTTTGGTAATTATCAAGGTTAATTAGTCAGCCTCTAAATATTTCAAGCTACGAGATTTTCCTTACGTTGTCAGGTTAAAAAACAAACTATCATGAATGAGCGCCTTCTGTGCGTCAATATAAATATTCATTTTGACATGCGCAGTTGTCAACATTGTAATAACGTATATGTACAACTAATCATCATATATTTAAATAAGGAAATAATAGCAATAGTAAATTTAAATGCAAGAACAAAGACGATTCCAGGTAAAAACTGAAATGAATGGTAACACAGACACCTGTGAGACACTTGTAAGTACGTTCATCTGGTGTCTAAATAGGGAAAGAAAGGGAGCATGTCAATTAGTGTCATGTTGTATCACACACACACGCATTGATCTATGAACCGAAACAAAGATCTTAAACTATTTACGTATTAAGTACGCAGTATGTTAACACTGGATTTGCAGGACTACAACCAGCTTAATTTCTTACAACTATATGCTTATTTGAAACTAAGTGTACATGTATGAATAGCAATTATCATATTGTTGTAACTTGTATGGATACTCGTAATGGATTTAACACCAGGAACATAAAAGCAGAGTTTGTAAGAACTTGTTTGTTTATTGTCCATGTTCTTCAGAGGGATTATCGCGGAGTCTGGGGCGGCACAGCATGCGTTCAACAAGACGGGGATCCTGGACGTGACACTACCTGGCACCACGACGACGGCGGCCACAGCGGACATGGACAAGTTTGTGGAGATCGCCATCGAGGTGGGCGCTGAGGACGTTACCATGGAAACAGACGATGAAGAAGACGACCAGTTTCTTCGAGTATGCACGATTATTATGACTTTGTCGTTGTTGTATGTTGATGTGTTTTCTCTCACTTCAACATGGTCCTACATCACCATCATAATAGAGACCTTTAGTTTCCCATGTTTGCCTTCAAATTCATCATGTATTAGTGAAAGATTCCCGCTGTGACATAAAACAATAATTCACTCACTCGCTTTCAAATGTGAGAATTCACATGTGAGATATCACATGGTTTTGTTAAGTGATATTTGACAAGTTTGCCAATGTAGAAGTGTAAATTAGAAGGTGCATGTGAATAATATCACTTGATGAACAAAATTTAATGACTTAATACGCAGGAATTCTTGTGTTTAAAGTTGAACGTGATTTAATTAAAGGCCTATATCATAATACACTGTCTACAGACATTGATAGGCATGTTATGAAATAGTTTTTCCATGTCCAAACAGTTGTTTAAGTTTTGTGTCATATGAAGCCTGCAACTCGGTATATGTAATGTTATATTATTATATACCGGCATATATATTTGATGTATTATATTGATGTGCACTTTTTCCACCGTGGGTGGTAGATATAGTAATAACTTAACGTTTATTTTGACTTGATGATAACTTAGCTATTGTGACTTGATTAGATTACGTTGCCATTTTCCATGGGTAAAATATTATAAAATGTAGTGCTATGAGCAAAATATAAATGTACACATTATCAGTGACTATTATTATTATTATTATGTTTCAGTTTGTGTGTGAGCCCAATGACCTCTACTCTGTGAAGAAGGCGCTGGAGAAGAAACAGTTGGAGTTGCGGTCCTTCAGTGTGGACTACCTGAACCACGCGCCAGTGAAACTGGGCACCACTGAGATGGAGCTGGTGGGGAAGATGATGGAGAAGCTGGAGGACCACCCAGAGGTCATGAGGGTGTTCATAAACGTGGAGGCTCCTGAGTCTTGACCACCTCCACCACCTCCACCACCACCACCACCACCTCCTCAGTTACAGTGATGGAGAATTCATGGCACGTTGTCTGGTGGCGCATGTGGCACATCCTCTAGACACTGAATTGGCCACTGCTCTTACACTACACCGCCGTGGTCACTGACACAGGGCTAAACCTTTATGAATGGGGAGAGAAATAATTTGAAGTCTAAAAATAGTCTGTGTAATAAATATGAAAAGGGGATTTTACTCATCTTCTTACTCATGTTGTTGTTTCAACAAAATAAAAAGTATGAGAAGCTCTCTAATTGGCTCAAGTGATGACCTTTTAGATTTATTATTCATCATCACCTTATAACCATTATTATTGATCATGAAGAAAATAGTGAAGTGGCCCTATATTATCCAGGGACAGTGGTGTATGTATGGAGTCACTCGGCCTGGCTATTAGAGGATGCCTGTGACAGTATCAACTTTGCAATTCTCTGCCATTCAGATAGAACAATATTAGTACGAAAAGAATCGTATTTAAAAATACTTTGTTACGTATTATTGGTTAATGCAGTGAATCCACTATTACCCTACATATACAGGTTTTATATTGTCCTATTCATACTGTAACAGTAGATATCATGAATAAACATATTGTAAGTTGTGTTTATTATGAAATAATTGTCAATTGTTTTATCCTTGTAAATATATTTATAGAAGTGATGCCTTTACGAAGTTAAGGATTTGTGGATACTTGTCATAAATGTGCATGTATAGGCAATAGATCTATGATGGACCTCAAACATGTCATTACTGACTGAGAAATTACAAGGATCTACCTGGTCAATTTCTGTTGTTTATCATTAAATATCAGCAATCAAAGGAAATGTGAGCAACAAAGGTCCAAACCATCACAATAGTTAATAATACACAAGAATCTGTGGCATGCACAATAGTTAATAATACACGAGAATCTGTGGCATGCACAATAGTTAATAATACATACACGAGAATCTGTGGCATGCACAATAGTTAATAATACACAATTATGGCAAGGTCAGATATTTCTACCATCAATTCATTTTTATCCTCTGATAATGCCTCATGGTTATAGCTCTAATATGTCAGTAAATAATTTAATATATTGTGTTGTGTCTCTTGTGTTATATTTACCAATCTTATGCTATGCTCTCATATGCAAGCCAACTCTGGGAGAAGCTATCAGAAAACATACCACTTTCATTTCCTGATAACTGTAGGTGGGTATAGTACGTTGAATAGATAGATACTCTTTATTATCCTGGTGGGGAAATTATTTTACATCTCAAGGTATACAGGCATAGAGAAGATTATATATAAACACGAATAAATAGACAAACATAGATACAGAGACAATGAGAACATATAGGTACATATACAGGATTGGATGGCATGCCTACTTAAGTGAAATATTTAAGAGTCTGATGCAATTTGAAATAAATGATTTTGTTGCCCTGTTGGTTTTATAAGGCATTACTTTTAGACGGCGCCCCGAAGGTAAAAATTCCAGTTGATTATGTAAATAATGTTTATCGTCATTAATTATAGATTGATATATCTCTACGCTCTGTTGATTTAGGTTGTCTACCTTTGTCTTCAATTTCGTTTATTATAGCCTACATATATATTAGTGTCTACCGACGTAGACCTAGCCTTGAAAGATCCATTCACGAGTTTCATAATAAGCGATTTGTTTCTTCGTTATTCTTAGTTCATTGAACGCTTGATACCGTTATATATTGTCGTAGGTTTGCAAGTTAGGCTACAAAGTTCTACATTATATCATGCAATTGAATACCAACACTATATGATTTAATGCCAAACGTATTTTATGTGACGTTAGATTCAGTAATACATCTTGTACTGTGGATAAAATTCAAACAAAGCTTGCACGCAGTCATCACGTCACAAGAAAACGTGTGCCAAGTTCGGAACAGTCCATGTCATGCGAATATCCATCCTCGTATCAAAAGGGTACCACATGAAGTGAGTCCTGAACGCAATGAAGTACCGCTGTGGTGCGAGGGTGGCGAATGTCATATTGTGTGGTGTTTTTATCAAGTTTCAAACGTTTCACATCTGAGCGTAAAATTCAAGGCCATATCGTTAAAGCCGAAATAGACGTTCACAAAAGATTGAAATAGTTCTTCTCGAGATCCGGATACGGGCTTTTAAAGGATTTGAAGCACGGCGCGAAAATATGTTCTGTCTTCAAACAGTATACAATGCTACACAAATGTCCAACCATGCGAGTTTCTATCTATCCAATACCAACTGGTACACCACGCATACACGGTGCATGCATCATAGCATCCTTGAAATACAGACCATATGTCTACTTGACATCCATTTGTTTCCAGGATGACATCATAGTAATACTGCACGAGACACAAGAATATCCTCTTGATGGCGTAAAATATTGAGCTAAGACAAAAATATGAACTGAAATCATCTCCATGTTTACGTTTGTCACAGGACACAGCACGAAGAACAAATTAACTGGTCACATCTACGTATTGTCTAGACGTGAGCATGTGGACAACATTCCAAGCGAGAATACCACCATAAAAACTAAGCCTATTTAAAGTTACGTTAGCATGGTTAGCAACCTAATTTAATTTCAGTCCTTATCCCCTGTATTTTCAAATAACGAATAATGTTGTTTTGAGGGGTGTTGTTGTTGAAAAAGATAACCCGCCACTCGATGTATATAACCTGGGTATCGAAGGCGTGGATGCTAGTAAACCATGCACCATCCTCTGAAACGTATGTACGGGTATACATGAGCTGTCACTAACCCTGAGTCGCGAGGATGACTGCGCGTACGTGGGCCTACATATATTCCAACAGTGCAAACATCTCCCCTGTTGGTCTATGACGTCATTGAGTTGAGCACTCTCTAGAAGGTTCTCACATAATATACTTAGCACTTAGTACCCTAACTTGTCAACTGTCGTGGCAGTGCCAAGCCGTACCAGATAATCTAAGTAGGCTATTATTTTAGCACGGAGGGATTAAGAAACAATCTGGAGACGACAGCTAAGCCAGGATCACCTGCTGTGAGGTCTACGTCTTCTAGGGTTGCATGCTGCGTGAGGAGCGGCAGTCATCGCCCGAGAGCTCCGCAATGTTATTGGTGGCGATACTCGCTGACAAGAAGTGACGAGAGCCGAGTAGCAAAAACAACACTGCACAATGACTCTCGCCCTCCCGAGTAGCATTAGAAAACAAGGTGCTGTTTAACCTGTCCATGTGTGTCATCAGAACACGTTACTTGGTTAGTCGAATGAACACGAGGTAAGGCCAACCCGCTGTTTGCGCTGCAATGCGCTGAGTTATAAACGATCCAAGACCTAGTCGGTGGATGTAGATTGTAATAAACAGGTTCTTTATTGAGCAAGCCTCAGACCAATCTACACCCATCTGACACACGAGACATACAGAAAACTCGCGAGAACTCGGCAAAGAAGTAATAATATACTACCGGGGGGTGCTTTAATCAGTTTTTCTTGGATTGGACTACCCTGATTAATTACACGCGTATCTCAGAGAAAGTGATCTCCCCTCATTCCAAGTCGAACTACGGCCTGTTTGGGATAAATTTAAGCCCCGGTAACTTCCCGTCATTGTATTACTGTCACATAATTGCATTTTGAACTCCAAACTAAATAACCCAAGTAAAATCTCATCGCTAAGTCTTAACTTGAAGCGTCTTTTCAGGAATGGCGCCCCCTTTCTGGATGATGGGCAGACGTGAAGACTCGGTCATACGTTGTCACCGTCCCATGGGGACGGCCTTTGATGACTTTTGTCTCTGACTGAAAGTGCTAGTGCCGATCTCCGGATTAATTAGCCATATCCATAGAGATTCGTCGTCTCAGAGAGGCGATGACACAACGGCCTGTAATCTAGTTACTTCCTGGTCGCACAATGGCGTCTAGAGAGGGAGATTGCCAAAGTATTTTGGCGTCTCCCAAATGACGTCCCGTACCCAAAGAATATCTAATATAGTCAAAACTTGGCCACCGTGTCGTGCGTCCCACGACACCTTCTGCTGATCTAAGCAGGAACATGGCGCATCTGAGACCTACTGGTTTCATTCAACTATCAGCAAAACGTTTTTTAAAGCAAGCCTATACTTGTAATGTACTAGTGATGTCTCTCTCCTTGAACATGCCATGACCAGCGACTCTGAGTTGTTTGTATTTTAATTGGCTAATGTCACTTAACAATTCCTTTGTTGTTGTTGTTGTTGTTTGTCTTCTTCTTCTTCTCTTCTTCTTCTTTTTCTTCTTCTTCTTCTTCTTCTTCTTCTTCCTCTTCTTCTTCCTCTTCTTCTTCGTAGTAGTTGTAGTAGGACTAGTAGTAGTAATAGTAGTAATAGTAGTAATAGTAGTAGTAGTAATAGTAGTAGTAGTAATAGTAGTAGTAGTAATAGTAGTAGTAGTCATAGTAGTAATAGTAGTAGTAATAATAATAGTAGTAGTAGTGGTAGTAGTAGTAGTAGTAGAAGTAGTAATAGTAGTAATGGTAGTAGTAATAGTAGTAGTCGTAGGAATAGTAGTAGTAGTAGTAGTAATAGTAGTAGTCGTAGTAATAGTAGTAGTAGTCATAGTAGTAATAGTAGTAGTAGTAGTTATAGTAGTAATAGTAGTAGTAGTCATAGTAGTAATAGTAGTAGCAGTAGTTATAGTAGTAATAGTAGTAGTAGTAGTAATGGTAGTAGTAGTAGTAGAAGTAATGGTAGTAGTAGTAGTAGCAGTAATAGTAGTAGTAATAATAATAATAGTAGTAGTAGTGGTAGTAGTAGTAGTAGTAGTAGTAGTAGTAGTAGTAGTAGTAGTAGTAGTAGTAGTACAATGATATAGTATAGCTAAGTATTATGCCGCAATAGGCCTACAATATCAAGGGTTAAGTGCAACAAGTTGTTAGTAAGTGTACTTAACAGACTTCCTGGTAAATCGATTGTAAGTTTTGTACCTACATCTATACAGAATACAAATATATAACATACATAACCACAACACTTATTTTGTAAATATAAAGTGTACATATAGCACCTTGTTGCACTCAGTAAACAGTGAAGCAATCTGTATCTTTGTATGTAATATTGGACCATTGGATCGCAGGATATTCAGTAGATAGTATCCAAAGGTTACGAAAATGCTAAAATATGCCAACGTGCCATGTTGATAAGTGATTGTGTCGCACCAAAGGGGAAAAAAATGTTTCATTATCAAGGCCACTTTACCTGAAATCTGATAGCAATGTCATGTTAAATGGCAATGCCACTTTAAAATTAACGAAGTGAATATGATATACCACGTAGTGCGTTATTTCAGCATTAATATTTACTCTCTTAACTTTGAAATCCGTCAAGTGTGGAATTAAATATGCCTACGCAAAGTAAGATATTTGGCGGTATACATATGGCAGCCATTCAATGGAATTTCGTATTTAGGATCCATTAACACGGTATCCTTCAGGAAATGTAAAGATGCATTCATTTTCCTGTGACGAGGCCTTATCCTAGTTCCTAGTTTCTGTCTGATGTATATTTTTCTCCCGCATTATAATGAAATGGATGCAAAACATTGCGTTAAAGATGAACATTTTTGAACTGGTTAAGTACTGTATACATATACTATAAAACAACGTGATACACTCTATATAGCTGGCTTTTTCTTTTAAGAATAAATTGATAGATTGACGAATGTCTTGCAAACCAGAATTTGTGTAGATTTCTCAGATGCTAGAAATAACTTGATACATATACTAATAATAATCTAATAATATCAGACAATGCGAAAGATTGACTCATTTGGCAGGGTAGCCCAACGTAGCGTCCTCTATAACGCGTATTTTGGCGGTTCGAGCTTATCTGGAGCTTAATGGGTTGTAAATATAATCATCAAATTGTATACCTAGGTTTACTCCCCAGGGAGTTGAGAAGGCATGTTTACTGCGCCAGTAATCAGAGATAAAGTACCAGTAAATGCGGAAAGTTATGTTTGAGAAACGCAACTTTGCCAAGAAAAAACATACATGAATACATTGACTTAAATAATGTAAATACTTAGAGTAATTGGTGGAAAGTTTGTATCGCGATTCATCTAGACGCTATATTAGGTATCCGGTGGTATGAAAGAGTTAGTTTGCTGATAAATATACCCGTATACTTAAATTGTTATATTGTAATATGTTATATTGTTATATGTACTTCTGGCATTATGGGAAATGTATATTTTTAAAACACCAATTCTTACCATGTTAGGCTAAATTGAAAAAAATAATTATTCATTACTTATGCCAAATTAGTACCCACCGATAGCTTGGTTGGCAATATGATAGCAACACTAATGTATTTACTGAATAGAAATAATTCGAAGAGCGCAGCCGGATGTATTTTTTTTCAGTAAAACATGATGAGTATAATAATAGCAAATACTAGTTAGGGGTGACAGCCATTGCAAATGTATATATCATTGTACATATTGCCTATATACGTGTATGTCTGACAATATAATACCAACTCGGGCACAGTAATGTCTCCTAGGCTGCACAATATCCATGAGATGATGGTCAAATATTTCGTAACGATTTACTCTTTCTTTTTGTTTGACAATACTTTCGCGGTAAATTAAAAAGCACTATTGGAAGTGGAGCGTTAACCATCGCAGAGTTGGTGGGTTGGCATATTACCTTTTGCAGAACGCTCTTTAATAGCTTAAGATCAACGCAATCTGTAAAAAAACAACACATGCATTCATGCCTTCCTAAACCATTAAATCACAAATATCTTAATGGTAAAACTGTCTTTTGCGAAACGACTCCGTAATTAGGCGGTGTTTTTTTATTTATCATAAAACACATCATTGGCCGAATTTGCCGTGTGGTTCACATACATGTGATCGCCGAGCAGTTGTTTTATGACATTATTTAGTTATTATTGATCCATGTACGTGGGCCCTGGTCTGTTCCAGTGTGAGGTGAGAATGGACGTAACACCTATAGAGGTTTGAGAGCGGTCTGCACTTCCATGCGGCACCCAGTACGTCGCTTCTAGACCAGTTCTGTCTCCACTCCTGGGTATCATTTCACGAAGCTCTCTTCTCCACTAAGAGACCATAACGCTCTCTTTGCCGATAGCTAATACACTGCAAAAAGGTCTATTAGCGGATAAGAGAGCTCTGTGAAAGGATACCCAGGCACCGAGTCAGCTCATGGTGCATTCCAAGAGATGAAATATCACAGACACGTTTCCTGTGATATTAGTTCAGACGTGATCATATCTGAAAAAAAAGTTGTTATGCATGTATGTGCAGAACTAAGAGTTATTTATACTGACATTTGTTTTCAATTTTAACCTGACACCCACGACTCTTGCTGTATTTTGAAAAATGGTTACAGAATTCAATACGAAAATTATTAATTGATAGGTAACCATAAGCTATTATTTCCCCCGGTAGGTTTTACCTTGTGAAATTATACATATATATTCTCACTGGTGTCCGTATTCTTAACAATACTGTATATTTAATTTGCTCAAATGTGTGTAGGATTAAGACTTTTGTGAGGCAATACTCACTTGGTAAACCAATGGGGCAAGCTACTAGCACGACGAGTGGGAATCTCGAACAGTCCAGTGGATGGATAATCGAGTTTATGCGTAACAATTGTTTGTTCGCTGCGCCCCCATAACTGATAGCCCTCTACCATGTAAGCATATTCTATATCACATTATATATGATTGTGGGCTGAGCACGATTTGATTGTTTATACAACACTCCCCCGCCTCACCTTAGTGTCCAGACAATCTTTATTCTCCACGGTGGCACAGGAGAATATACATAGTAATATTACATAGTGTAACACAGTACCTATCTGTCGTCAGAATAGTCAGCAATCATTCGCGCCGCTTAAAACACCAGAAATGTCAAACCATTAAATTGAGAATCTTAAAATGCCCGGGCAAAGCTTTCAAGCAAAGTACTTGGTTTTCAATAGCCATGGAAAGTCCACAGTCAAGTGTGGGAATCCTCGGAGAGTTCCGTAAAGAGAAAGTGATTTTGATTTGTGCAGAAGGTCGTCCCTTGGGTGGGAACGAAAAATTAATTTTCCTTTCAACCTTAAATATTTTTCTCTATCGGTGGGAATAATTTAAACCAAGTTAACGGTGGCATGTCTGCCTTTAGGCTGGCAGTGTGACGACAATGTATCGAGAATTGAGACAAGAGAGACGACCAAGGAAAAGTATTCTTTGGAATCGCTATAGAAACGAATCCATGAGCTCCAGTTGACCTTCTTGGGCACATGTTACTCCATTGTTTTACAAGGCCATGGGTTTGAAAATACGATTAATAATTTATTCAAACGTTATTTAGTCGACTAAACGGAATGAATTAATAACACAGTATAGACATTTATTTTGATTGACTGCGACGAAATGCACAGCTGATTTGCTTAACGTTTTGACAGTGGATGTTTTATTAATGCCCTCATGAAGGCAAACATATTGACGTCAACGCCACGAACGCTTACTTAACGAAACAATAGTGATTACTAATACGTGTACATGCGGAAAGCACTATCATTATACCATTACGCGGGTGAATGGATTAGTGTGTGCACACACTTGGCGGTCTCAACTTTCAGGGGAGTATACAATCAAAACCATGTTTTCCAACGCTAGAAGTCTACCATTCATTCACGCTACAAGCAAGTCATACAGCATTACCAATAGCCTGTTGGGTGACACCACAAGGTGTTCAACCCATGCCAGAGTGCGGGGGTGGGGTCGAATCCCAAATACTTTCAATATTAGGTTTTACCAGCCCAGCCACCCACATACTAGACTAATGCCTGAGTGAATATAAGTGAATCACTATGCAATTATTTATTGAGAAATGAGTCCACTGGACTGTCCACATCACAATCTCTGTATACACCGTTCACCATAGAATACTATCCGAATACCTTTGATGCTGGAATTGTATGCCTTTTGGTACTCATTCAATGTTCATATTATTATGAAGAATATTATGAATAGATACAAGTTTTGGTGTAGAAGAAAAGTCATATTACCAGTTCGTATGGACAACCGACTCGGTACTGGTTCTTCGAAGCAATAGTTTAGCATGAATGATATTATAACCTCACTATATAGCTGATAAATATGATATTATTTTTCTAAGCAATAGAAATTGAAGTTTTGTGGGGTCCTGCTCAATTAAGTCACATCGTAAATGTCCAATTCCTTATATATCCTAGTCGCCGAAATATTGAGCTCTTTATACATTCCATTTCTATTATGCTTTTTTTTCTATACTAACAATTACCGTTTCCAGAGACTGTGTTAGCCTATAGAGATTCCAGCATATTCAAGTAGAATAAATAGGAAAGGTGACAATGCAACTACGCTCTGAATGACTGATTGTCTACGGCAGGCGTTTGATTTGATACCGTTCTGCCCAGGAATACAACTAAATATTCAACTCTGTGACACGGACTATCAAAGAGATGTGAAAACATTGTTCAGATCAATGGTGGTTCTCAGAGGCATGGTTTTTGCTTTCTAAATCAGAACCTGTCGTTCTATTTCTCGTTGTCGATACCTACTGCATCTACATATATTTGGCAACATTTGGAAATTCAATGCGTTGAATAGCTAACCACTGTCAAATAGTCATTATACATGTATATGCACAAATGTGCATTATCGACTTTAATTTGAAAACATTTACTAGTATTTTGAATGGCTTAGAACACTATTTGCTTAGATAACATATAAACATTCAAGCGCAAGAGCAACTTTACACTGAGTTTGAATTTCGGTGAAAGCAAAACGAATATCTTTGTTGGAAAGAATGTGTCAAGTTATATTACAATTAATGTCATCGCTTGCAAATAAGTATATGGCTCTGTACAATAGATGAGGTGTAGGCATGTTTTCTGAGCACATACGAGCACATACATCCGTTAATTAGGTACTGGTTTATAAAGCTGAAATTGTAATGTTTGTGTTGATTCCAGACCACTAATAATATGGATGTTCTGCGCCTGTATTGATCCACGCTGTCACGTATTCTTACATAATGTTATCGTCTTACATATGTTGCCAGTCGCATGATGACGTCATTGGGGATATTATTCACCATTTTTCATGCAGAGCTTGTTTAAGTTCAATTATGTAGGCTGTGGGTTGATGTCGGTTTCTAATTTGTCCATTCACGTACTTTCATGCATGACCTTTAAAATTGCACGGGTTGTCTTCAGCTAATATTCACAGTTTGTGTGTTCTTATTCCATTAAAACGTAGTTGAATACGGCTTAGATCTGATCGACAGCTAATTGATTTCATCGACCGTTCCTGGTCAGCATCGTGAACTCTTTTTTTTTTATTAACAATCTTCTTCCAAGTATATAGGCCAATAATTATTCGGTACTGTATCTTCTGAAATATAATTACCTAGCTCATAGGCAAGTTTTTGTTTTCTTATCAAAGTTAGCATACGTTTTACGATTGATGGTTTAGACGCATGCAGCTGACCCATTTGGATACAGAATAGGGAATTGGGGGCCTACTCACAATTTTCCAAGTAGCATATTTTATTTTATTAAAAAAAATATCTGTATATACTGTAGCGCTTTGAGCATGCTGTCAAAAGTGTGGAATATTGCGCTTTACAAGCAACCAATATTATTATTATTAGAATGTATGATTCTATGTCCGGGATATTCATAGTATATGTTATAGGAGTAGGTGAATTCCGTTCCATTCCTTGAACTTTTCTGCAGAATGCACGCTGCTTAATTTCAAAATCAGCAATCTCTCTCTCTCTCTCTCTCTCTCTCTCTCTCTCTCTCTCTCTCTCTCTCTCTCTCTCTCTCTCACCCTCACA
>JAUTBT010004736.1:0-27055 GCA_032361225.1 Lepetodrilus schrolli | reverse complement strand
AGAGAGAGAGAGAGAGAGAGAGAGAGAGAGAGAGAGAGAGAGAGAGAGAGAGAGAGAGAGAGAGAGAGAGAGATCGTTCATACTATATGAAGATGTGGAACTGTTGAACAATAATGTCATCAATGCAATGTTATAGATGCATGTTTCATAACATGATGGCTTTTCTTTTTTATAAATATGAACATAAATTAATTCCCTTCAAGCACAATTCTATCTTTAAGACGTACGTTTGGATAAATACAAAATAAACGTACACGAACAATAATTAAAGGCACGCAGATTAGACAACCATACGAACTATATTTACCAGTCTCAGAATAACAACAGCTATCAACAAGAACGAATTCAATGAATATTCAAACTCTTGTTTACTAAAGAATAACAATAAAAAGCATCAACATTTTCCGTTTTTTTAAATTTATTTTTTATCTTTGATGGATATTCTGTTAGGTGCAGATTACGTAATCCGCTGGCTGGCATGCCAGTACCCGAAGAAATAACAAATTAATGTCTCGTGCGTGCTTGCTCATTCAACTGCGAGCGTAATCCCGAGTCAGTGAAAGTTTGCAAGTTATTTCTTATGCAAATCAAGTTATTCGGCTTCAAAGCTTGTTTGATTTCCCCAAGGCCATTGCAAGACAAATGCACGAAAACGTTAGCATTGATACATGTTAGTCCACAGCTCCATGCCATTGTGCACAGACTATCGGAGAATTGAATTTGAATATCTTCCCTGGGCACATTTACTACAAGTCTTGGTTAATTACTTTCAGTTCTGATCGAAGACTCGTGTCTAAGAGTGTTTCGGAGCAATATATCTAGCCCAAAGCAAATGTGGTTTCAAAATTCATATGTATTTGTTTTTATCTCGGTAAAACGCGATCAGAGTAATTGTGCAATAGCATATTAGCTCAACGCATCATTCTATTCTATTATATTCTCGTAATGTATATGGAGAATCTCACCCAAGTGGGTCGAAGCTTCGGATTTAATAACTGTCACGACTCGTGTTGATATATTTGATATTCCAAGATACGAGGGTGAGATTCTATTTATCACTCAATATCATTTTAATGTAATTTAAGAAGAAGAATGACACATCATGAAGATTTAACTGTGACGTCAATGTTTATGCTGCTGGGCATTTGCACTGTGACTTCATAGCAATGATACGACATCACAATGGTAGCAATTACATCACAATGGTAGAACAATAAAATAATTTGGTCAAGCGATATCTACAGCAATGACATCACAATGGTAGAACAATCAAATAAACCACTAATTGGGTCAAATGATATCTATAGCAGTAGATATCGCCTGTAGATATTGCTGATCTCACACAAGTGATATCTACTGGGTGATAAAGATTATTATCTCCATATAGGAAGCCAACAAATACACCTATTCATCTCATTATGTATCAGTTTTCACAGAAACTGCACACTAATCAATTTATTTTTCAATCAAATACAACAAAATAGTATTGCAATTACCACAGCTTACATTACTGCACACAAGTGTAAAGGACAAGAAAAATGTTGTCAATTATGTATGACTCACAAACTACATGATAACTACCACCTTGAAATGTGCAACGGCATTTGAGTAAGTTTCACTACAGCTGGAGACTATTTTATCAAGTTTGAAATCGTAGACTGGTGCTGTAGCTTCACCTGTTCAGTGCCAACAGAAAGACAGAAACCTTGTGTATACCTTTTTCAACTTTCATCCTCTTGTAAGCAGGTTCTATCTCGGCATCACCCATTTCTGCACCAGGCAAAAATACCTAAAAAAAATTAAAGATTTGTAATGTTAAAATGCAGAATTTGTGAGAAAAATGCTGGTGAATTATTCCAATAAAGTATTGGATGTCCACCTGTCTATGAAGGTCCTTTTTTTATTTATGACATTTGAGGAGAATTTTGAAATTTGGTGTAGTGTTGTCTGCCGCCAGAGTTGGTGGCGCAGTTTGTTCCCACAGCATTCATAGGAGGAGTATGGCAGGTAAAGTGAGTATAGCGAAGCATTATCACTACTGGCCATAAACAGGGCCAATCTATCAGTATGATTGTGAAGTAATCCACCAAATAAGGGATGTCAATGCATATCATGCCAACTAACAGTCAAGACTTCAGATCGAATGTGTTCAAGTCGTGAGTAAATCGAGGTACTATTAGTATTTCGTACCATATTTCTGTATTTCAGTTTTCATTAAAAAAGAAAGAACGACATGCATAGTCATCCGAGGTTGTCGACTATTAAGTGCGTGTGTTCTGAATGTTTCCAGTTCATTGTAGACTTCCCAATATTGCTTGGCAAGTGTAGATGATTACCGTACCCTACCGATTATCAGATTTTTTTAAAAACCGAAACCCAACCCTTGATCATTATTAGTCTTCTTATATTCCTAACTGGCAACAACTGAAAAAGATTAATGATAAAACTTCTGCCCGCATCCCTCTTTTTGTTGTCCATGTTTGCCAACAGAATGTTTTCTCAATGTTAAAGATGGGTCTTTAACATTGAGAAAACATTCCATCCTCAAATTTCATTGTTTCTAGAAATTAAACACAAATATTGCTCCAATCGGGAATCGAACCTGCACATGGGCGACAAGTCGTTAAATCAGTATCCTTATAAAATTGCATTATTCTAATGTAGCGGATATCATTGCATGTAATAAAATGACACACACATGAATAGAATGGAAGAAAAGGAGAGGGGTGCGAGCGGAAAGCATACCAAAATTACAGACTATTTGTACACTATTTCAACGAAAGCATATCCAACTAATTTTACATCGTGTTAGGCAAATGTTCTTGAAATTAGGTCAAAACTTCAAGGACACCGAAACTGCAACATAAAAGATGCCGCCATGATTTGAAATTCCGAATACAAACTAAACTGCATATTTTCAAATAGAAATTTAGAGGTGTTTTGAATAGGCAACAAAACTAGGTCAATGGTGACCACTGAACGACATACCAACATTATAGAAATGTACAAAACGAAATAGTTTGGACATGTGCCTGGAAAAAACAAAATGGCCGCATAGGCGTCGAATTCCACGTTTGGAAGATTCGCTATATTTTGAACATATCCGCATAAATAAACCTACAAATTGAATTATTGGGATCCTAAAACATTTATTTAATAAATAAACCGCACCTGGTCTACACCATTGCCATTTATGGACTCTGTTTTTATCTCAGGAGCCGAGACGGCCATCCCGACTTGATCGATCATCTGCGGCGCATGGGTTCTCTCAAAAGTGTAACTAATGTGTGGAAAGGGAATTGTAATTTGTAATTCAAATGCCGATTTTAGACACAATGTTGTTAAACCAAATATTTTGTGCAACCGAGATGTCTATCTAGTGCACGCAAGACACGAAACTAGTTTGAATGTAATTTTCTGGGGACATGTTCTCAAAATGTACTGTAAGCCTTCAAATGTTCCTGCCACTCACAGACCGACATAGACGATTAAAATTTAGTTGCGGTCGGAACTCGTATAAAATTATGAACTGATAAATTCATGTTCATTTATATGTTAAATCTTTAAAACATCAACATATAGATCTCGGGTCTAAATCAATGCACATGTAAGCTTACGTACTTTGGTATATATTGGAGCTAGGAAGAAGATATATATATTTACAGTTACGGTATATATGTAAGTTAGCAAAATTACCATAACAGCTAAATGTACTAAACAATATATATGCTGTAGACATCAAGCCAAAGGCCGATAGCTGATAGTGTCCAGTGCGGCCCACAGTTTTCACCACTTTCATTCCTAATTTTATCAATAACCATACTGATATTTCAAGTAAACTTCTAGATCTAGCATAATATATTTTAACAGTAGTACTATCAATTACGAAAAAAATTACAAATTATCATGGAATAATATACATGTAAACTAATGTTAATAATATTGATTTACAAGGACACCTTTTATTTGGTGCGAATCTAATATTCACTGCGATATATGTTCCGGTGTCAACACGTGCTCATCAAAAAGCTAACAATCATGGGGAAAGAAAAGAAAGAGAAACGTAGATCTGAGGCAGCAGAAGATGAAATTAAAGAAGAATGTTGGGAAAACAAAATTCGTTATCTCTGTCCCATAGCTGCGCCATTGGCATCTAAAAAATTAACAAAACGGTTGTACAAAACTGCAAAGAAAGGTGACTCGCCGAGTGATTTCCCTGACTTTTTCTCGTTTTCATTTTTTTTGTTGTAAGAAATTATAGATGGAGTTCCCTGCTATTTTTAATATGGATTTGGTCATAGTAATGCCAGACAGCAAACATTCATAATCAGTACTATTATAGACAGGAGTGGGATAACACTCACAAGCCTAGTAAATTTGGCAACGATCAAGGTGGGGATCATGGCTTCCTTCACTTTTATGGCAAACGCTCGTTTGAAAAACGTATTGAATAATTCCACAGACATCAATGATTCAATTTGGCAATCAAATATATCAATTTTAATGACAGACTCAATGTAGACAAACCAAGATTTCCATTGAGTGATAAGCTTTTGTGGTATTAATGTTCGAAGCGATCTATTGACGATTGTATCAAAATTATAATCTTAAATGTAAAGAACACTCGCCTCCTCGTTCTTTTATCACAAAACCCTGCTATTTCCACACTTAAAATAAACAAAAACCACCCAAAGCGAAGTCATCATTTCGGTAGCCATGACACTGACGTATACCACTTTCCTTGGTAAATGGGGGAAAAAAGGTCTATTTATGGCCATCAAGTTGGAACAAAACATCAACGATTTTTTGAAACTGTTTGACAATATTCACAAGCACAAATAAGCCACATACCAGTTCAAACAATGTCAATTTCCCTTAAATAGAAATATGCAATCTGGAAAATGATGAAAATTACAAAATGAATACTAAAATATCTTGAAAATGAAATTTTGTCTATTCAAAATACTACAATTGTAATTTTAATGAGACATTTATGATGAATATGAAATTTCATTTGACAAAATCAATATCCTGTATATTTTGAAATCAACAAGAGACATTCCATATTTTCTATTGTTTCACTTTGTTCGATTGCATACTTACGTTTGCTGATGACATTTACACCAGTTCAGCGCGACAATATAACGGGAGAAGTGTTAGACATCAAATATATCCGACAGGTAGCGGGATTCTTTGAGTTTTTGGAAGCGGAATCAGCATTTTAGTAAGTAGTACGAAAGCTGGGTTACCCCGAAATGGGGACACTACATGGTATAATATGACAGCATTGATTTTCAGTGAATTTGTTGTCACAATGTTATCTTGTGGTTTCAGCCTACAAACAGCCCAAGCACCTAGTGCAAGGTGTACGTGAAGTTCAGAAAGCACTCCGCAAGGGAGAAAAGGGGTAGGTGTCCAGAAAACAAGCAACGAGATACTTTTCCACAGAACAATTGTTGTCTAGCACTATGAGAGATTACTCTCTATGCATAAGAACTCTTGCAACTACTTATCATCCTTTTGTGGAATATAAATTGACATTTTCCTGAATGGATACTCTAACGTGACCTTTACTCTGTCTAACTTTAGCAATGGTATATATATTTGGGGGCGGGTGGTAGCGCAGTGGTAGAACATTGGACTTCGGAACCATATATATATATATATAGTGTTATCACTATTCAACTTATGTACATGCATTTTCTCTCAAATTATCATTACTATGTATAGCTGATGTTTCAGTGTGTGCGTTATCGCTGGCAATGTCAGCCCTCTGGATGTCGTCAGTCACGTTCCACTCATGTGCGAAGAAGCAAAGATTCCGTACTGCTATGTTCCGTCTAAAGAGGTAGGTGTATTCCGTACTCCTACATTCCGTACTAAAGAGGTAGGTGTATTCAGTACTGCTACGTTCCGTACTAAAGAGGTAGGTGTATTCCGTACTGCTACGTTCCGTACTAAAGAGGTAGGTGTATTCCGTACTGTTACAGGGTTCCCGCGGATACTTGAAAAGTATTTAAAAGTCTTAAAATGTCTTAAATTTAATAATCAGTTTTCAAGGCCTTGAAAAGCCTTAAATATCATAACTTTTCTGTTGAAGGCCTTAATGTCTTTAATTTAAGTTCAGGTGCATGCACAGAGATGCCAACTACTCCAATTTGTGCAGATTTCTTTAAAACTGTTTTTTAGCTAATAAACAGTCCACATTTTTTAAGATGTTAAGTCTGTTTAGATACATGTCAGGCAGTCTGTAAACAGTGACATGTCTCTGAAAATGATATTGAAACTAATCAGTAACTGTTGCCAGAGATCGTGTCTAACAGCGGAACTGTCAACACTATTGATGCCCTGTGAAATAAAGTCTGTCTACCAGTGTATCTCCATAATCATACCTTTGATCTATTGGGAGGGATTTATTTTTATTTTTAAATAGACATCGATCTAAAGTGAATATATAAAAAACGATGGATTGGGAAATGGCTATTTTAGAATATGGTCATATGTATGTTAATCTCTGAATTATCTAACTTTGCTAACTTGGAACAACAACTGGGAAAGAAGATAGATGAACTGAAACACTTGCCATAGATGAGCACACCACATTATCTGGACTCAGACTGAGTATCTGCATGTTTATGTAAAACAGTTCTGGCAATTTTAAACAAAACTGTAAAAGTAATGTCTCATGATGAGCATTATTCATTCAATATTAAATTTTCTGAAAATTTCTCTTAAAGTCTTAAAATAGGTCTTAAGTTTGATTGACTGAAAGGTGCAGGAACCCTGTGTTACGTGCTGTCTGAAGAAGTAGGTGTATTTTGTAGAGACATAGTAAGCATGACGGATTCTAACAAACTTTGATGACAATTTGGACTCATAGTAGATAATTTTTAGTTGTTGGTCCACTTTTGCTTTATTTTAGCTATTGTTCCACCTCAATCATGGCAGCAGACTAACATTCTGAGTTACTGTTCTTGCCAGCAGGGCACCAGACTAACATTCTGAGTTACTGTACTTGCCAGCAGGGCACCAGACTAACATTCTGAGTTACTGTACTTGCTAGAAGGGCAAGTCAGGGCAAGTAGCAAAGGCACCAAAGGTGCTAAATGTTAAAAAGTAGGTTGCCCGCAGTTCAATTTAGCTTGCCATCTTTAGTCTATTCTAGCGTATCGCTGAAATGTTACTGCTGTGACGAATAACACTAATAACACTAATAACACTAATAAGACTAATTCAATCAAAATATTCTCGGTATTTGTTTCATGTCAGTGTTTTATTCTCTACTTCAGGACCTGGGTGCAGCACTGAACTCTCATCGACAGCTTTGTATGGTGCTGATTAAGTCACATGACGAGTACCAGGACGCATATGACGAGTGCTTTGAGGGCGTGAAAGACCTTCCAACACCAATGTGAACGATCTGAACAAACTTGTTTATGGCTCTATGAAATGGACATGGAAAATGTCTATTATATACACACAGGGGATTGAATGTGAAGCTATTGTGCAGTGCATATATGAAGTTCTGGTTGTTTAGAAAAGGTTTACGTCAAGTTATTTACATCATGAATACACATTGCAATCTTTTTTTCCTTAATTTTTGACATTTCTATAAGAAAAAAATGTCGTCTAATGAAAACTATTAAAAAAGATATATTGACTATATATATTTGAGTTTCCTATTATGTTATAATGTATTCGTTCAACCTAATGTTTACAATTAGGCAAGTTAAATACCTTTTGAATTATTCATAATAATATCAGAGAATATTGCAATTTAATTCGTAATGTGTAATTATTGCTCACAGAAAGGCTTTGCTTCCATGTCAAAATCTTTTGATATTGGTGAAACGTTACCTTGTACATAGAAGTGAATGAATGGTGGATGTTGATGTAGTCTGGAAGAGAATTGTTTTAGTTTGACCCTGCGACACGGTCATGAAATTGGGTTGTGTTGAAACTGAATGCAAGATGCTGGAAGTGTACATGCAATCCATTGGTCGTCATTTTATCATTGCCATTGCAGCCATGCCTGTGTTATTCATCAACATATTCAGTTATATTCACTGTAGTTTTATTCATTTTATTAAAAATGAAAAGACAAATTAACTATTTGTTTGTGGTAGTTTCTATAGAATAAAGCCAGCTCCATGGCGTAATGGTTAGAGTGTCGGCCAGGGGTTCAATCCCCAGTCGCGTCGTAACAAAGATGTTAAAAGATGGTACTTGTTCCCCTGCCTGGCGCTCGGCATTAAAGGGGTAAAGCAAGGACTGGTCGGCTCGAAGTCCGTATACTGGTCTGAGTGGGGTCTACTGCAACACTGAGCACTACAGCTGTAGCATGTCGTATACTGTAAACTGATAAGCTGTAATATGAATAAAATAAACTTGAAAGCAGATCTAACTTCAAATGGAAAAAAATATAAAAACAAGAAAACATGATTGAGGAATTCCCAGTCAAGGTCACATAGCAATTAATACATTTCTATGTATTTAAAAAAATATTAAATTGGGGTTTAAATTCACTTTCAAGATTCTTTTAATTAAAATAGTTATGACTGAAAACACATTGCTCGATAGATGCATTGGTAGGCCTATCTAGGTTACAAAAAAAAGAACACATTGTAATATTTTTGTGTTTATTTTAATATGAAAATACTATTGCACTCATTGTAGATTTAGGGTGCCTGTCTGGAGCTTATGCTCTTAACACAAGATGGCTGACAGGCCCCAAACATGTATCACAACATTGGTGTTACAAGGGAACATACGGCTCGCATCTACACTTTTAATTAACATGCAAATGTCAACTCAGAATGGATAGCAGTAACTTAAGAAGACAATGCTACCACTACCAGTCTAAAAAATATTCCAGTTTTATTAACATCTGCGTAAAAAGGTCTCATAACTTTACTGAATTACTAAACAGTATAGCGAGTAATATAAGTTTGCGTGTAATTTAAGTGTTTTACAGTATATGGAAACTTTAATAAGTAAATAATTGCAAATATTATTTTGCTTGTGTATTATGAATAGGAAGTGGTTCTATAGTTATTAATTCAATTTTGGGACTGATTTAATTTAATTACTGTTAGTATTGTTACTTATCTCGCTTATAATTATATAAACTCGTTCAAATTAACAATTTTGAAGTAAAAAATGTGCACTAGCGGTGTAAAGATTGTTTTACTCATTAAGTACTTTTACTAAAGAATACTTGGTTGAGAAAAAGATTTGCTCATGTCGTGAAATATAAAATATAGTTCTTGGTCTAATCTAAAGTGAGTGATTTATTCCTTTACGACGCAGCAGGAATTAAACAAGCACCAGACAATAATCAACATGTATTTTGTCAACATGGTCCCGAGATCTCTCTAAAACTTTTACTTGTCATTTTGTCTCCCCAAATTAATAAAGTGTTAGTGTTTACCATCTCTGCAGGAAGTATTCATTTGTACCTGATAATTGTCTGCACAAATTTTGTCCAAATATTTCTACAGCATATTAAATACTATTTAAGATTACTATTTTTTCTATGTCATGTCCTAATGTGTCAATTATCAGGACAAGACCAACATAATCATGATGATGATATGAACATAAGAATAAGTTAGTTTTTATATACTTTGGAAGAAAATCTAGATTCTGATTTACATGTACCTGTATGTTCTTTATGCCTTTAGATTATTAGGCAATTCACAAAACCTCTGTGATTGTGTACACATATTAGGATTTTTATTAACCCTCTCTCTTCTGGATTCATCACAATCTCTGCTCGTGGAAAAGGCTTAATATATACCATATTAATCCAAATATTCTTGGGACCGCCTAGTCTTGTGATCAAAATTTGCAACCAATGAACAGTATCGGAGGGAAATATAAATGTTACTTTTATGAGTAGAGGTGGTGGCTGTTGTAAACATTGCATGCAAGAGAATTGGGCGGTTTACGCAGGTCAGAGCACGAGAAACTTTAAGGTACATACATTATATGTACATGTAAACACCACATTGAATGACATCATTTCTCTCATGTTTTGTACATACATTTGTAAACACTATCACAGCTTGTGAACATAATCATTCATTAAACAAAAGGATATCCAATTTTCAATATTACATATAGACAGTAAACAACATTACCTACAAATATGTACACAAGAAAAAGAAGAACAAACCAATGTATTTACAGATATACATATTATGTCCATACCAAATTACTAGATATATGTACAGTGTAAATGAAGCTATAAATGTATAATAATTTAATAATAATAGTATATTAATAAATGTATAATGCACCTAACACATCATTTAAATGAAAATTAATACTAAGCATACAAAAAAAAACTACAAAAAAAAACTATGTACAATAGAAAGTGTAAAACAGTAGAGGAATGAGGTACAATAATCTGCTATAGACAGTTTTGGTATATATATTTTTTTATATTTGCAGATATAAATATCTCCTTACTATTTTATTAAATATGTAACTATATACATGCACAACAATTAGATATTTCTACCAACTTGGTCAGGAAAATATTAAAAACTAATTTTTAGATCAAAGAATACACATAACTTAGAACAATCTACTTGTATTATCATGATAATAGCAAGTAGTCTTGAAATTAATAGCAATAGAATAATTTACAAACGGTTCTTGTTCTAAGAAAAATCTGATCTCTATAAAACAAGAATGGTGATGAACCAATGAAAATTACTCTAGGTCACAAAGAGAACATTGCAATATTTTTGTACAGAAAGAAATTGTGCCAACAGTGAACTTTCTCCCTGTTGGATAATAAAAAAAATCATGAAAGCTTTGGGCATTTCCATTTGCCTCCAGCAGAAAGAAGGTTAACCAAGATTGTTAATATCTTGAGCAAATCAAAGATGAAACAAATATGGTAGTGACTGTAAATAATAATGGAAATGGACATGCATGCACACACACACACACACACACACACACACACACACACAGATGTACGCGTGTGTGCACACGCACGCACGCACACACTTGAAAAACAACAAAATGTAGTCAATGTAGTTGACCAAGAATTCTGTACATATAAACAAAAACAACTGGAGTGAGGATGTGCCTGCCAGTTTCCAGTGTAGAGTGGTCAGTTCACTCCCACCAGGTCAGCAGATGGACATTGCCCAGTTGGTCACCACAGATGATGGAAATGGAGTTGGTGCTCTTCTCTCCAAAGCACATGCTGGTCACTGGAGCTGGGCAAAAGAACTGACCTACCTAAGATTGAAAGGAAGTGGAATAAATTAAAAATACAATTCATTGAATGCATCCTAAACAACACAGATACCGTGCCTCATTGCATACATTACTAGCTAATACAGCCTACTAGGTCAGGATGAATAATTTTATAAAGGTCATAGAATCAGAGAGCTCTTCATGACATATGCAAGAAGATGAGGTATGCTTGTAACAATGCTTAAGAGTCATGACCTGGGCCGTCCTGTATGAAATAGCATAACTCTAAGGTTAACCATAACATCAACATTATCAATAGTGTAGTCTATGGGAAAGGACATGGGTAAGGATGGAGTTGGGAGTTAACGCAACTCTCTCGCGTACATGAATAGAGACATCACATCTCTAATCATGTCTGTGAGAGATACTAGGGAGAGGTCATTGATTTACACAAAATTAAATTCATTGAAGTGCCACAGAATTCCCTTTCTCATGTGCATAGTAGGAATGTAAAATTTCAATACAGTAATATTGAATATATATATTTTATTTTATTTACAAATGGCAAAATATCCATTAGAGAGTTGGGAGTTAAGAGCCCTGGGTCCCATTTCGCAGAATGATCGTAGCACTACAGGAGTCATAACTCTTAGTGACTCTCATTTCACATTACGAATTGGGAGTTACGACTCATAGTTCTATAGTCAGAGAGTTATGACTCATAGTTGTCTTGTCTGGCAGGTATGACTCATAGTTGTCTTGTCTGGCAGTTATGACTCATAGTTGTCTTGTCTGGCAGTTATGACTCATAGTTGTCTTGTCTGGCAGTTATGATTCATAGTTCTCTTGTCTGGCAGTTATGACTCATCGTAGTGACAATACTACTGATGGATGGATTGACAATTGAGCCTTTCCTTTCAACAGTGTGAAGTGTTCTCAGACAGATATATGACGTCACTGTACTGAGCTAAAGGAACGACTCGCACACACCTAGTGCAAGCAAAATGGCAGCAAAAAGTGCCCTTAGATGTTTGACATCACTGTATTTTCCCTGTGCGGTCTGCACTACTTCGCTAGCGAGGACAGAATGCACAGGTCCAGGGCAATGTGTGGTTTCGTTACTTTGACAAAACAGTGTGTCCGGAGTACACTAGAGTTCACAGGACTGCGGTGAAAGGAATGGGGGCATCCGACAACAATAGAGCAAGTTTGGCCTGTTAATATGACTGAATATTGAGATTTTGACTTGTGGAGAAAGCTTACTTGAGATGCGTGGTCTTCTGTCCAGACCTTGACAGTGTGATCCATGGACGATGTGATGATCCGATTCTTGTATCCCAGGACGCACGTGATTGCCTCTGCATGGATCTGGAAGGCAAAGTTGTAGTGGCAAGGCTTATAAAATCAGAAAGCTTTTTTTTAAATAGGACTACATAGATGCACGAATACCCTTGTTGCACCATTATGATCACTTTTGAAAACTATTCAAATCACGAAGCATAGTTGTTGTTGTATATATCAATATCACTTGCATAGTGATGGTTGCACCATTATGATTACTTTTAACAACTATACAAATCACCAGTTGATGCATAGGTGTTATTGTTGTATATCAATATTGTGTACATAGAAATCAATTCCTTATTAATTTTTCCAGAACTGGTAAGTTTTGTTCATAAATCCCGATACATTATTTGAGCTTGAGTATGAAATCGTACTCAAAATGTTTTATAATCTTGGAGCCAAATTCTGATTGATGGTAATAGAAAAGTATTATATTTACAAAACAGATGTTAGAAAAAATATATTAAAGTTCTCACGTCACTCCTCCAAATTAGACACAAAAGTTTAATATACTAAGAGTTTTCCCCAAAGCATGAAAAGTGTTTATTTCTTTGAAAGCACAAGACTGTCATTCCTTGGAATAAAATTAGCCTAACCTCTTTGACCAATAACCACTGCATAGATCTATGTTGCCTCTTCTTGCCAAACATTCGATGTATTAGCATTGAAAGAATGCATGTCATTCATTCTTAAAACTGTGTCTAACAGGATTAATAACCCACAAAACGTAATCAAATGATGAAATGTGCTATGATCGAAATCTGGACAATACTGGAAAATAATTTGCGTTCATGTTAGTAACTGCACTTCTCATTTGTATTGTCTTAATACTTGGGAAAGCTAAAGTACTTCCAACCTATGACTATACAATTAATGTATCATGCGCATCAGCAATGCTGAGAAATCCCTAACTTTGTCAGTAGCCTGACATACGGGACCACCATGTTGGATCAGCTGGTTTCTGTCAGCATTCTGTTTATATTGATTAATCACTGAATAATATCTTGAACTAACTGATTTTCGATTATAATCGATTATCGGAACACCACTACTGTTGATCTAACCTTTGTTGTCTTCCACTGGTCTTGTGGTTGGTCTTGGTTTGCAGCAGTTATCTGCCCCTTGGAGTCAACCAAGTACAGAGTTGTTCCCCTCTGCAATGCATCCAGAACCCATGTTTTTGTTCGTTTTTGGGGTGCAATGTGGTTGTCCAGTTGGGAGCTATCAACGCCAATTTTCTGAGATATTGTGGGCTGAACTTCCTGTCCCTGTAAAAGTAATAGCAAATAAATACTAGCATTAACTTAAAATACAAGACATAAAAGTAATAGCAAATAAATACTAGCATTAACTTAAAATACAAGACATCCTTTATTCCCAATTATACTATAAGACCTTAACCCTCTTGTATGTGATTTCTACATAAAGATCAAAATATACGATAATTCTAGCAATTTAATTGATTGTGAGGTGTCCTGGTAAAAAATGCACACCCCTGTTGGGCTGTAGGTAAAAATCTCAAATTTGCTAAACTGAATTGTCTTGCTGTCCATACCTGTAGCAACAGCTTGGTATCCATGACAACGACCTGGCTGTCACTCCCACAGGTCAGCAGCTTGTGTCCTGTGAATATCAGTCGGGTCACCCAGCTCGTGTAGAAACCCTTATCAGAATCTAGCGTCCTGACAATAGAAAAAAACCATCAGCTTGTCAATCTCTTTATTATAATAATAATGATAGTGTGTGCATTTATATTGCGCCAAATCCATGCTCAAAAGCTTGCTGATGGCGCTACATTATTATCGCGGTCAGTGGATCAATGTGCACTAATTTCACCCTCTCAACTCCCTGGAGAGTATACAACCCAAGCCGTCAGTTGAGGCACCAGGTTTTACATTCCATCTCATCCTACTGGGTTCTTCTCGCTTTAACCACACATCTGAATTAATAGGGGCCTTAATGACCACATAAATTTATGTCAAATAATTGTGATGAAAGGAGCAATATGGGATGAGATACAATACAAACAAATATTTGTCCATGTTTTTGTGGGTTTGAATCTTTGAACGATTGTTCAAATAATAGAAAATGATAATTTGAATTTCTTTTGATAAAGTGGCAAGATAATCTTAGCAAAGGCCAAAGGCACCTATTAAATTGGGGTTATTCTGATGCAACTAACTTTCCTCAAGAAATATGCTGGTTTTTTTCCCTCCAGATATTTTACTAATTTCGAAAAGATTTGTCCCTCTAATTAATTACACACATATCCTCTGACACTGGTTAAGCACCACTCTGACATTGTTCAGGTCTGTTGTCATATTTAGAAGAGTTCACTGTTGTCATTGGCAATACGACGTCATATACTTTATCGGATGTAAATTTCTTTTTGTATTTTTCCCTAGTTAGTAATATTATTACTTAGAAAATATTTAAATGTTTTTTTGTGTTCCTTTTTGTTTTCTTGCCACTTTAACACGCTTGTAGTGAAGACATTCGGCTTTACCTCTTGACAGTGCTAGAAAAGTTGTTGTCAGTGTTCCAGATACTGACAGTGTTGTTCCACTCAGCGGAGAATATCAGTAGCCCAGACTTGGTAGGAAATTCTTTGTTCCAGGCAAGCGCTGTCACAGGGGTTTTCGTGTTGAATATTTTACCCTTCCTACAATGAATGAATTTGTGCTTTAACTCGCAGCAGAAATATTTAATAAAATCAGCCTTGCACATTGAATAAATATATTTCACTATTTACTTGAAACACTATTTTATATTATAAACGCATACATTCACGGTTTATTGACATATTTCATGTCTACACCAGACAATTGGTCAACAAGTTAAAAATTTTTAATGTCCACTGGTTTTCAGTGTTGTTATATTTTTTTGCCTTGTGACAATAAATACAAACATTTTCATCAAGTCACTAAATGAAAATGAAACAATGCAAATTTAGGTGTTTCTCCTATACATTGAGTCATACAACTTTGAGTTATGTCCCCTTAATGCAACAAAGATTACGTCTGTATTCAGGTTTTTACCAGAAGTATATACTGGCGATTCAAGCAAAGTTCCATATCGGGGGTTGCAGTGCACTTTAGCTAATGTACTTTGCAGTTGTAGCTAAGAACTAGTCCAAAACGAGCATATATATCTATCTGTGATTGTATGCCTTTAAATTTTTTTACTTATATTTTTTTTGTAAAATATATAAAAACAATTGTTATATATTGTAATAGTGTCCAAATGTATATTGCAAGATTTCTTGATCTGTTATTACTTATTATATAGATGTGAACTGACTACCATAAAACCTACTTGACCAATACTGTATCTCGTTTCTTCAAGACATCCCAGACGATGATGGTACATTCATCGGAACCGGTCACAAATTTGGTTCCCAAACGATTTAAGAAGCATGCAGCATTCACAGACTTCTCATGTGCCTGAAGTTAAAATTTAATGCAATATAATATTAGTCCATAGACTTGCACCATAGCATATTATTGGTTAGCTTGCTGTCACATGATGAACTACTATTCTTCTATAAAGGATCAACGTGGTAGCGCTCTGGTGATGAAGATGAGAATGCAATTGAATAGATTTATAAATTTATTGCGTTATGTAGCTGTTGGAATATTTCACCCTAATGTGATGATGAGATACAATTATCATTCAATTACCATTCAACAAATGTGTAGTACAGTGTCATACAGACAACAGTGTCATACAGACAGGTGTCCAAATTAACACTAAGACATGGACCCTTGGTACATTTGCAAGCTGATAATAATTTGCATACCTTGAAGCTGTATGAGCAACTGAGTTGGTTAGAGTCTGTTTTTCTGTTCCAGATCTTAACCACGCCATCACTGAAATCAAATAAATACAATATACAAGAAACAATATTAAATAACCTTAATATAAAACATCCAAGAGGAGAATGAGTGAGCCAATTAATTGTTTTAAATCACAGTGGGAACCTTTCACCCATACGTAACTCAAAGAGGAGATACATGAAGAATAGAGATATCAAATTGCATGATGAAGAAGATATAAGGCCCCGAGATTACGAAACTTTTTTGAGTACAACTTCATGCAGAACGCAAGCTTTTGTTCACAAAAATCCATATAAAATGAAAGCTTGAACATGAAATCTCACTGAAAACGTTTTATAATTGCGGATCCAGACATAGTCTGTTGTTTTGAGTTTTTAATATTTTTCTAATCATCACTGAAGTTCTTTACATTGTTTAGGAAGAAAGAGAGCCATTGAAACACAAGACTGCCATGATATTAAATTGTCTACCATACATCCTCTCAACTCCATGGCCATTGCCATTTGATCAGTCAAAGTCCCTGGGAAATACAGACCACTTTACTTCATTTTTATCTAATATGTCACGATAAAAATTCAAAGGCGAGCCAATCAGAGAGCTCCTTTTAACTTTAAGGATGACTAAGTTATTGACAATGACGAGGGAGAAAATGCCTGCCCAGAAGTTATCACACTGACTACAGAACGGAGTTCTAGATAATCATATTGCCGAGGATCATTGATGGATGATGCCCCGAGATTACAAAACTTTTTGAGTCCAATTTCAAAGCTCAAATTCATATTGAGATTTGTGAACAAAACCTTGAGTTTTTGTACTCAAAAGACATTCGTAATCTTGGAGCCAGATGTTAAGTCGGCAATATCCAAAGTTTCAGGGGATGATCAGAAGTAAACACACCGACTGCCCGTCAAGATGGTGAGATCCAAGGCTGACACGATGCAGAACGTGACTTCGGCATCGTGTCTTCCAACGACGTGTTCCTCAGACAATTCTGGTGTCCACAGTCGGATGGACTTGTCCAGGGAGCTGGTGCACACATTGCCGCGGTTGTCAGTTGCCACGGACAACACACGGTCCGAGTGCCCAGAAAGACATGCCAGCTCATGAGACTAAAAAACAGTAAAAGTGGGTTTATTATTTTTAACCTTTGGAGATGCTATTTTCTGAATAACTATCTGTCATTAATTCATAATATTATTTCTTTTGACCTTATTATACTATTTTATGAACAGCTATTTGTTATTAATTCGTAATATTAGTTCTTTTGACCTTTTGGAGATGCTATTTTCTGAACTAATTGCCTATAAAATATAATTATTTTGAGGAGGCAATCTCAATAAAATGCATTGAATAAAGTATAAAGTTAGTGAATGGTTTCTTGAAAGTGGCTCTAAACCCCAACAAACAAATTATTTTAAGAAAAATTGAAAATTATCATGTTTTAGACTTCATGACTGAAGCCTTGGTTGTACTAGGAGTTTCTGTATCTACACCCCAGGAACACTCCTATGCCACAAGAACACCAACTTCTCCCTGATCTTGGTACAGGACCAACCTGCAATGGCTTCCACAGCCTGAGAAGTCCGTCGTCAGAGCATGTAGCCACGAGGACGTCCTGCAGCTTGACGTCCATCATCCTGGACTGATTGCAGGTCACATTCTCCACCTCTGGTACCGACCAGTCCATCTCCTCCTCCTCTACATCTACACCATAATAGTAATAATAACAATAATAACAACAATAACCAATAACAATATTAATACCTTATAGTAATAATAATAATTATTGTTATAATAATACAAATCAATAATAACTTAAATATAATATAATAATAATAATAATAATTTTTGAATTGTGATTTAGAGCCACATTCAAGATTCTTTCACTTATATCATGGCTTATCAGTTTTAAGGCAGGAGGAAACCTGCAACATCCATAGTGCTGAATGTTGCAGTAAACCTGGCAACACCAGCTGGTATTGACAAGACCAAGGATAATAACTACATTGCCACTCTACAGACAGTGCATCCTATCAATATTGCGTCAGAAAGGTAACCTTCGCGAACATTGATGCCAGGTGTGATTTGAACCTGGAACCTTTGGCTCCGAAGTTCAACATTCTACCACTGTACTACCACTGTACTACCACCAGCTCCTACTACTACTACTAATAATAATAATAACAATAATACTATTAATAACAATACTAGTAACAATAATAAAAATTAATATGTGTCCATTCATAATACGCCAAATTCCAAAGAGATAATTTTGCAGAAAATATGACCACTATACATGGTGTAATATTACCACTTCTATGAATGAAGATTTTATTTGAGCCCCTTCGAAGGATATTGTAATACTGACCTTCGACCTCTGTACCTCTTTTGACCTTGACCACGATGTCGCAGTCATTAACCCTCTGCGTGTGACCTAGGAGAGTGGTGATCTCGGTGCCCTTGTGTGACCACACCTTGACCTGTCCATCACTACACGCAGACACGATGCAGCCGTACTGCAATACAGCAGTGGTTAACACTAACAGTTTTCATTTGATTAATTAACAAATTGGCGTAATGGTTCTGATGGTGAGAACATAATTATAGCAAAACCATTTAAATTTGCAACTTTACATGGATTTGATATATTTAGAATGTTGATTGGAGAATGGAAATGCTGATGATGACGATAATAGTTATGGAAAAGATGATGATTATGATGATGATGATGATAATAATGATGAAAAGATGATGGAGATAATGATGATTATGATGATAATGATGATTTTGATAATTAAAATAATTATAATGATGATGATAATAGTCATGGTAAAGATGATGTTGATGGTGATAATGATGCACTGAGGATGATGACGATGCTTATGTTAAAATAATGATAATGATGATGATAGTAATAATGATGATAATGGTAATGATGACTATGTTAATAACTATGATAACAATGATGATGCTGATGTTGATGACGACAACAACAATGATGATAATGATGTTGATGTTGATGACAACAACAATTCTGACAACAACAATGATGATAATGATGTTGATGTTGATGACAACAATAATTCTGATGACAACAATGACGATAATGATGGCCTTGTTACCTGGTAAGCCAGCGAGTTAACAGCTGACATGTGACCTGTCAGTTTCTTCTTCTCTGTGCCAGTCTTCATATCCCACACCTTCAGGTTGAAGTCACTCGACCCAGTCACCTGAAAGCAACAATAAACATGTCACACGATACCAAATAATATAGTCCTGTAAATAGTCATAATCGGTGCAGTAATAAGTTGCTAAGAAAGGTGACCCATCTTATGGTAACATGCATATGATGTTATGACATGGTTAGATGGGGTGACAAAACCTAGGGAGATAACTGCTCAATCCTCATAATGAGCGTCCATTATGACGTATGTATACTGTTGCAGGTTCTGTGTTTTATTAAGCTAGATCTTTGTTGAATTAGGCAAAATCTGCATTTTCAAGTAGAATTGAACATGTTCTTGGTATGGTGCATACATATGACTGTTTTATGTTACAGATCTGAGTTTTCTTTTACAGATGAGAGTAGAGATGGACAAACCAGGAAGTCGCCAGTGTTTGACCAGCTGCAGCTGTTGATCCAGTCCTGGTGACAGGCGTACAGTGTCTTCTCTGGTGAACAGTCTGGGTCCAGCAGGACTTGGAACATGTCCCAGATCATCACCGACTGCAACAGTCCACCAGAAATAGAAAATAACTAAGGGGAGATTACTGTTAGGTTGTGGGACAATCTGTCCAGCAGTACTTGTAACATGTCACTGAGTGCAACAGCAGAAATACACAAATAACTAGGGAGAGACAACTCATGGCCTTGGATTGTTAGATACATGTGTAGAATGCAAATTCTTTAGAGAATGTTGGCACTATTGATGAGAAGAGGTAACTCTTTGATTGGATTTCCAGATACATGTCTAGAATGCATAATATGGAGAATACTTCTACTTGCAATGCACAGGGGCAACTAAGGGGAGATTACTCTGGATCTGTCAAACTGTTTTGAAAGAAATCACATACTGTGTATTTGATTGTGAATTTATGAAACATGTGAATAATATACTAGTTGACCATATTATAGAATGAGGGCCTACTCTCTGCCCAGGTCAAGACTCATTGATAGTTATCAAAACACGTTCAGGCTCAGCGTCTAGGCCGTTAATTAGATGTTCAGTTTGATTGGATTGTAGTTATGTAAAAACACTCGAAACTGTGGGGTCATTTAATCATCGGCTGATCATGGTCAATTGTATGTGTAAGCTGTAAAGTCGGCAATGCATTGAAATGGTATGTGTAACATTATGATGTCATTTCTGTTTTGAGTAAAAACTGGGAATCTACCACTTCGAGTAACACTTCTATGTTCACTGCATGTGTGATTTTAGCGGATTAGCCTGTGAGTAGGAACTGAGGTTTGTGAACTTGTTAAATGACGTTAAATAAAAATAAAAATAAATTAAAATTGGACAACGTGAATTCTACAAATTGTGAATGTAATTAAACTATAACCGTTTTACAGTACTACAATGGCCATTTTATCTAAAAATTCAGATATCCCTATTGATGACAATATGGGTATTTATTTCATGGAATTAGCTCTGTGAAGGACTAAACCATGTACTTACAGAATCCCGACTAGCTGTGGCCAGTTTGGTGTTGTCCGAGTTGAATGAGCTGCTAGTCACTGGAGCGGTGTGACCATTCAATGTTGCTCGTGGTGAAGCCCTGGAATTGGACATTATGGTAGATACTAACATGTATTATGCATTGTGATTTGCCTAGTTTTTCTCTATACTTCATTCGATTGACAATGACATTAAGATGCAATGCAGTGTTGGGCAATATCTCTTAACAAATTCTTTTTCATAAATATCTGTTACAATCCTTCATCTCTGAAACCATCAAACTAGAAAGTGGATAAGATGTTTTCTAATCACCTCTGAGATTTCTGGACTGTTTTGGGAGAGTCGAAGACCAGACATGTGTAGTCTTCACCGCACGTAGCGATGTACTTGTTTGTGACCGTGACCCCCAACACAGGCTTAGTGTGACCCAACAGTACTGCCACCTTGCTTGCTGTGTTGCCAGACAGCATCTAAGGGGAGATAATCATGTATGAAATATATTTTTGTATACAGGATTGTTTCATGAAATGGTCGTACTGTAGTCTGGGCATAAATAAGGGTATATGTCATGGCCAGACTACCGATATGTCCCTTTCATAAAATGCAGGCCTGGTATGAGAGAAGTCACATTTCAGCGCAATCTGCTAAAAGAAAATATATGCAATGAAATCCAAAAACATATTTATACCTTAAAGGTCACACTCTTGATAGTTTTTAATATAATATATATATTAGGTGTAGCTTTAATAAAGTATAGTATAGTTCATACAAGAGGCTACTATAAATGTTTTCCGCACGTTTTAAAAGTGTAAGACAGATGGTTCCAATGTCACTGGTAGTGATGATAATGAGTGGTTGTCAGAACCAGTTTTAAAGGTGAGATACAGATAAAACAAGAACAATGTCTACTGACCATAACGGTGGCATCGTCGGATCCGGCGATGAAGTTTCGGCCGTCTCGAGTGTAAGCCATGGCTCGTACAGCAGCACTCTGGTGGTGGACTTCGGCCAACTGGACTCCTGGAACACAATGTCCACACTGGTCAGTATGTGGTTAGTATGTGGTTAGCATGTGGTCAGTACGTACACAGACATAAACTCAACAATTGCATTGAACAACGGTGAAAAGACAAACCTGTGTTGACATCGAAGACCCGCACGTGACCATCGTGGTATCCCGCGGCAACGAGGTCGCCGTTAGGAGATAGGGCCACGGAGGTGATGGGACCGTTTTTCTCCGATCCCAGACAGTGCAAGGGAACTCCCAGGTGTCCAGACCAAACCTGGACAAAAACAACTGTGGTGAATAGTCCGATAGTTAACACTATAGTCTACTATAATTGACCATACAATAATGTGCAACTCTTCAAAATCCTCTATTTCCATACCATTGTATGGTAGTGTAGCCGCATGATAAAATAATCCTCCTACTGGTCTCAGCCAGAGGGTTATCCCTTTGTTTTAGTTGGCAAAGCATTGGGATGAACAATCCAGCAACTCGGGTTCAAATCCCAGGATCGGCAGTTCTGTTACAGTGACACCCAACCATTAGTTAGATTGTAAAACCTATGCACTCTAGGACAAGTATACTGGACCTTTCAATATCAATAAAACATGAACAATTAATAAAAAAACCTCTATGCTTTATGTCCTGTTTCATTGACACAATGTTTAAGTTAAAAAAGTATTCAATCCTCTAAATCCCTAGCCAATCTTCAGAGAAACAAATCAACACGTCTTACAATTGTTCTGTAAACTGACCTTGACCTTGTGGTCATCGCTGACAGTGACCAGTTCGCCTCCTGTGGGGGTAAAAGTCAGCTTGTTGATGGGTAGTGCATGACCATTGATGTTCCCGACCTGAAAATTACAATGCCATTACATGAGAGATAATATCATTGGAATTATTTTTCTCCAAAAAAAAGTGAATGAATGAATGAATTAGTGTTTTACGTTGCAGCGGGAATATTTCACTCCATCGTAAAAAAATAAAATAAAATAAAAATTTAATTAAATTTTGGAATTCCACAGACCTGTGAACCATTGGTGGCAGACCATATCTTGACATCGCCATCCATGGATGCTGACGCAATGTGTCGACCCGACGGAGAGAACGCTACGTCTCTCACAGATGAACTGTGACCTCTCAATACCTGCAACACAGAAACATTAGTGCAATGTGCAAATACTCCAGTTCCTCATATTAATAGTCTCGTTAATATTTTTTAGAGATTAGGAAACTTTAGGATGTACTGAACTGTTTACATTTTGTGTTAACTCAAGGCCATGCTTCAGGAATGCAAACATCAGCTTCTTTAGATTTTAATGTTGTTGTTTGTGTGTATATTTTGCTAAACTTGTATAAGTTATCAATAATTGTTACATCCTCTGTAAAACTGAACATCGTGTATGATAAATTAACTCACAGCTTTTTTGGTCCTGAGGAAAACATCAAATATCTTCAGAGTAGAGTCCCAACTTCCTGTTACAATGAGCTGTTCTGATGGATGGAAATCAACACAGTTCACAGGACTGAAACACAGAAATGTTTAACATTTCAATGGGAAAAATGGGAATGGGAAAAAAGAACTTGATTAATTCAAATACAAAATGTTTAAATGAAACTGAAAGCTTTGCAATCCACACATATATCAGGCAATCCAAGCCCAAGAGTAATCTCCCCCTAGTTACCTCTCCAATTTTCATTCTTTCCCAAGTTTACATTCCACACAATATTATCTGGCAATCCTAGCCAACAGGCAGACAGGCCCAAGAGTAATCTCCCTCTAGTTACCTCTCCAATCTCCATCCATTCCTGTCTACATTCCACACAATTAACTAATCCATATCCAGTCTGACAGTACAAAGAGTAATCTTCCCTATTTCCCTTGCATCCTACACCAGAGTTATCTCCCCCAAGTTACCTCTCTGCATTCAGCGTGCAGACATTCTTGCCGGAGTTTGCGTCCCACACGTGTATCTGGCAATCCCAGCCCGCTGACACCACCAGCTTTCCAGCATTGTCCGCTGAACACGAGTTGACTCGACGCTGGTGTCCTTTCAACAGGGCAATCCTGTAAACAACAGATGGGAGTACAAGGGTTAAGCACCCCCACAAAACAAAAAATACAATAAAATCTTTAAAATATATATACATCCTTTGGGTCATATTTAATATATATATTTATCATGACATAGTCATAATAAATATCACTGTAAATTTAGGGTAGGCCCAAACTTCTAAAACAATCGTGATCTTGCATTTCTGCACTCGTCTCTCTTCAAATATCTGCATCCACCCATGTGATGTGTTATTTCATGTATACTGACCTATGATCTTTGTCTCCATGATCTTAAACTACTGACCTATGACCTTCTGCCACGTTCCACAGAGACAGGGTATTGTCTATGGAAGCACTGCATAGGGTTCCTTTCCCAATAAAACACACGTCAGTGATGGCATCGGCATGACCTCGGAATGACCTCAGTTCCTAGAGTACAGACAAAAAAAAAACACTACAGACATCCTGATTAGATTCTGACATTAGGATTGTCTATATTTCAGCAAAAAGGGGTGCAATAATTTTCTATATTACTAAAACTCACAGAACCAGTTTTTCAAATTGAAGTGGTTAGCGAGTCAAACTTCTAACTCCATGTTTGATTCATGCCCAGAGGCTTCAACCTCAGCAGCGAAGTGAATGAGAGGAACCGATTTTAACAAAGTATTTCTGTGATTGTTCAGTGATGCTTTTAGTGGGATAGATCCAGACAAACAATAGTTTATTTACGTCTCACCATGTTGAAACAGACACGGATAAAATCACATATAAAAACAAGTATATATATGTACATTGTCATTCATGTAAGAGTAATGAGAGATATTACATCCATAAAATAGGTTATGTTTGCATAACATAAAACATAAGAAAATGATAATGAGTAAAAGACCAACTAAATACATGTCATAGAAATAGAAATAGGGGTGGGTAGCAATTGTGATTCTTATAATACCAATGATGTATTCCAATACCAGTACACATGTTCTATTCTGTTATGACTTACCTTTCCAGTTTTCATGTCGTAGAGTCTAACGATGGCATCTGTGCTTCCTGTTGAAAAGTACTCACTGTCACTCGATATTGCTACACACGTGGCAGGCTGAAATTTGCAGAACAGGATAAGATCATCAGCAAAACTGTAGCTCTACATGCAGAGTTATGACTCTCGTATCACAATGATCTTTCTGTGGAATGTGACACAAGCCCATACTTCAAAAGTTTAAAAGATATAATAATAAAATATGACTACTGCCGATCTTGGGATTCAAACTGAAATTGCTGGATTGCGAGTCCAACGTTTTATGGAGACCAGTATTAGCATGTTATATCACACCCAATTACAAAAACATCCCAGATAATATCATTAAAGCAACGTTCTCATAGACATGACGATGGCAATCATGTCCATGAGAGACACTAGGGAGAAGTCACTGATTTCCATAAAATTAAATTCATTGTAGTTTAGAACTTACTATAAGAATTATATACTATATATACTACATAGTTATAGGCCATTTAATTAATTTACAAATTTTACAAATTTACAAAACACTAAATTTACAAATGGCAAAATATCTGTGATAGAGTTGCTTTAAAGACCTCTTATGTAGTTCACTGTAGATAATAGTTACGTTCATGATAGGATCATTCGTGCACTCACATGCGGAAGGTTGCTGAGGTTCAGGTAGCAGGGGTCTGTCTTGGAGGGCTTGTTGTTCCACTCCATGTAGCTGAGCTCGTCTCGGCGATTCCTGGCATCATGACACACCACTGACGTCTCCGGCTCGTTGATAGCTTGCTGCCAAGTCAGGGCAGGGTGGCTGAGAATGAGAGAAAAGGAAAGATGAGGTGTATACAGGTCTACTATGCGTTCAGTAAGACAATATTCAAATATTCACGAGTGAATATTAAATTACACATTTGCATCAATGTTGTAACATTGCACATTTTTCCGTAATACCTTTTAGAAGTTTGTATTTCAATGTACTGCTCAATATCTAGTCAGAAAACACAACAATGGAAATTTACTGACCGCATATTTGAGATGTGTGACAATATGACCGGAAATGTCACTTTGTAGCACTTAATTTTATAATGATTTCCAAAGATTATTTCAAATACGAATAGAATACTTACAAATGAATATCCAAATAGCATTTTTGCTATTTGTTTCAGATCTACTTTCTATAGATAATGTTCAACAACTGATAAGGGTTGAGAACACTTTTTGATGCTTGTGGCGAGTGTTTGCCAATATTGAACGTACTGCTCAAGTTTTACTACTGGTTTAGACGCCAATGTTTGTTGGGGTTTGCGAAATTTCTCAACCATTGAGAATAACATATGTCAACCCGCCTACCTGGTAAGTATGTGGATGTTTCTGGATACAAATGATGAGTAGTCCTTCACTCGCTCCAAATCCAGGAACCGAGCTTGTTCCTTCTGAAGCATCTTGTTACCAGGCAACACTGTCAAACAGGAATAACAACAAATATGAACAGATTGGTCAAATTGTAATTTTCTCCAAAATTATTTTAAAAACATATTTACAACATGTACATAATTCATACAAATCGTCAATGATATATTTATTTTGTATCTCACAATTTTTGATAAGTGGAGAAAGAAACAAAATTATGAAAATAAATTCTCTCTTTTTAATAAATACTGAGAGTATGTACATTTCATTGTCTACACATATATACTGGGCAACAAGCTACACTTTCCATATGTTCCTCTGGTTTTCAACCTTTTCGTATTTTTATATTTTTTTTCTTGTGATTTTCTAGTAATATTCTAAAAATTAAAGGAGATTTTTGTTATCTCCTTTTTTCATTACCGTATATTGTGGGGTATAAGCCCAGGGGGCTCACTTCATACAATAATGGATAATAAGGTACTGGGCTTATACCACAAG
>JAUTBT010004725.1:8835-26940 GCA_032361225.1 Lepetodrilus schrolli | reverse complement strand
GATACAGAGGCCAGAAACAAAACCCTGGCTGTTTAAAACACTACTATGGTTGTAGTAGATACAGAGGCCAGAAACAAAACCCTGGCTGTTTAAAACACTACTATGGTTGTAGTAGATACAGAGGCCAGAAACAATACCCTGGCTGTTTAAAACACTACTATGGTTGTAGTAGATACAGAGGCCAGAAACAAAACCCTGGCTGTTTCACAGAATCTTTAATAGCAACACCATTTATGGTATTCCTACACTCACCAAATTGTCATCATTGTCGTAAATATCCTGGCATCACCTGTCGTACATCTCTGTGCTGCTGTCTATCAACAGTAACAAAATTAACGACAAGTACGTGCATGGATTGCAGTGAAAATTTACCCTATTTAAATGACACCTCAATCCCTGAATGGTATCCCAATCCTTCGGTTCCATTTCAATTTGAACCATTTCCTTTTATGAAGTCAAGGGCTTCAAAATACAAATATTATCTTCGTCGTATGAAAGATTGCTGATGCGATGTAAAACAACAATTCACTCAAATATTATTTCATCTTAAATGTATCAGATTACTATCAAAGATCTTTATTATCCCACTCCATGTCGTCTGTAATATTCTACTGCATGTCATATTGCACATCTAATTACTATTGAATTGTTTGAAAAGATTAACAATTTAAAAAGATTTGTCTAACAATTTTATAGAAGAAAGAGATGACTGAAGTTGTTGAAAACCATCTAAGAGGAAAACCAAGTCCGAAGAACGACATCATGGAAGTGAGTGGTTCGGTTTTCCACCAGAGAAAATTAATAACTTCTTTGTAATGTACGATTCAGTACGATTCAGTACGATTCAGTAGGCTCTAAAACTCCAATTTAAAAAATAAATTTTATTTAAATTTGGAAAAATTGGTGTGTGGAATTTATAAATATGTTTCTCACAACCCCCAAATCCATCTGGGTTCCTTTCAAGTGAGCTAGCACTTGTAGCCTGATCCCCAGGTATAAGAGCCGGCTCTGTGGCGTAATGGTTAGAGCGTCGGCCCGGAGTGCTGAAGGTCGCGGGTTCAATCCCCGGTCGCATCATACCAAAAGGCATTTAATGATGGTACTTGTTGTTCCCCTGTTTGACGCTCAGCAATAAAGGGGTAAAGCATGGAATGGTCGGCCCGGAGTCAGTATACTGTGTCTGAGTGGGGTATCCATGTTCTATCTGTGGCATGTGATATTCCAAGTGAGCTAGCACTATAAAAACTGGTGGAAATCCAGACTAGTACAAGCAGTACATATGCATAAGTAGGGTGTAATTACTCACATTCCATCGTCCGATGTTAGATGGGTGGTAGAAGGACTCCAGAGCTTTCAGTAGTCTGCTGACATACTGCTGTGTACCGCTGCCACCACCCTGGGGGAACACAATTTAGAAAAATGTCAAATTCAGTCGTACATGTTTCATAAGATTCCAGTTTCAAATTGTCCATTCTTGTCAAAATGATTGTCTTGTAAAATTTAGCATATCCGGCAGAGAATGGGTACCAGGTATGGCGAGATGAATGGTAGCCTTATAGCGTTGGAAAATGGCAGCTTGGGATGCAAGTGAGTTAATTTTTTTTACGTTACAGCAGGAATTGAGAAGATGAAATTAGTGCACTCATCCATTGACGGAGGTAATAACAGTGTGGCACTTTTAGCCAGCACCTTGTGCATGGAGTCCAGCAGGATATATGTAAACATTACCATTGTATGTTATTAAGATGGACAAGAAAGTCGTCCAGGGTGCTACAGGAGGCATAACTCCATGATAACGTACGTATATGAGCTACGACTCTCGTAGCACTACGACTCTCGTAGCAATACGATCGTTCTGTGGAACAGTACCCAGGGTGTTAATAACAGTGCTAGCAATGTGGGCTTCCAGGATATTTCTGACAGTGAGACAAACAATGTAGGCCCGAGCACTGAACGTATGCGGACAGATATCCCCGGCTACAGCACTGACCAGCATGGATACAATCCACTGGACGGTGATGTTGACATCGTAACAGATGGTGGACTTGGATGTCACTTGCTGGGTACCCACTGGCAGGTTGAAGCTACGCAGGAACCTGGTGAATATCTGACAACAAACAGCGAAGCTCATAATATCAGTAAATGAAGGCTTTACTCGCCAAGACTATCTCAAACAGGAGAATAATGCACAAAGTGATGACTGGCTAAGTTTACAACAACAAAAAAAATCAATCTGTAAATAACAATAAAGTTTAATTATAATTATTTTTATATTATATTTATTTGTCATGAAACAAACATCTTTATATCATAGCTTCTACATCAGTAGAAATATTATCAAAAATTAAATATGGCTCTGATAATGTGACTATTGATTTTTCTTACCTGGTCAATGTATGGAGACCAGTCAATATATCCAATGGTATCCTGGGACAGTCTAGCGAATAGTGATACCAGGCTCTAGAAATCAAACAGAGAAAATTAAATCTGTTTCATAATGCAGTGTATTACAAAATACATTGGTCGATCATTAAACCTACCAGGTACCCCTTTCACCATCATAAACTTATCTTTGCAATATCACTGTAACTTACTATACAGGCATGGTAACGGACAATTGTGATTTCAGCAGAAAATAAGCCTGGGGTCTGGGGGCTGCAGACCCCAAGCCACGTCCAGTGCAAATAAATCGACATTGGACATATAAATCTGTGGATATCCGCGTAAAAATTGCCATGTCTGACTAAGAGCCGGGCAGCCTTTCATGAAGCTCTTGTATCCACTAAGAGATCAAAGCGGCCTCGAATATATCTATCTCACTGAACACTGCAAGACCGCTATCGCCTCTTAGTGGATACGAGAGCTTCAGGGAAGGGGACCCTGGTGTTGTCATGGCCAGCAATTATCGGGGCCCAACAATGAAAACTGACATCAGAAACAGTAAAACATTCATATGACTGCTCTCCACATAGAATCTGCATCATTCTATACACAATGACAGTAATATATTCATATGACTGTATATTACAACTATTACAAATGTAACAACTTACGTATTCCCAGGAGGGACTGTTGTGAAAGGACAGCCAGAGCTGGATCAGTTCCTCCATCCATAACCTAAAGAACCATCAGTAATATGTAGAACACATCGAGGGTTCACTGTAATCATTAATGCAATTTTGATAAATACACTTTAATTAACTGTTTTAATTAACTGTATTTTACCTGGGGGAATGCCCTCATTACTCTCCATTCCTAAAATATAATGAAGCCTCCATTATCAGCTCCATTATTTTTAAGGAATGAAGAGTTACTTGGTCATTCCCCTCCATGTAATGTTCTCTGTGTGTCTGTCTGTGTGTCTATGTGTCTGTCTGTCTGTCTGTGCTGTACTAACTTGAATCCGTGATGGTACTGTTCAGGAGGCAGGGAGGTAGGCAGGAACAACTCCAGGTAGTTCAGGGCCTTGATGACCGTCACATCAAACGGACAAAGCAGGGGGCGCCACTCGTCCAGCATTTCTTGAGTGGACTCCAGAGAGAAGTACCTGATACGTAAATAAATTATTTAGTTTTGACATCTTACTTTACAGCTTTCCCATCAACATCTGACACAAGTCCTTCAAACGCCATTTCTCAAAATATTTTTCTTTTTTCTTTAAAAAGGCATATCAAGGGCTATTATAAATGTCATGACATGACATCACTTAAGCTGAAGGTTTTACAAGCACATTTCTATCCTGAGTGAATAGTTTACAAGGTGTCTCATGAAAGAAAACTTAAACATCAGGGTTCACCCTAGGATTGAAATTAGCCTTGATAAAATTACAACTGAGTCTTCTAGTCTTGCATCATCCTCTAAGGTTCGGTGCTTCAAGCTGAACACTACTTATATCCATAGTGGTAGTAAACTGAGCCTATGTTTAAGCAACAAAATGTGACGATGGTACGCCTCTGATTGGATACTCACACTCGACAACACCGCACCACGCTCTTCAAAACATTCTCGATGTTTCTGGAATGCAGAGGAAATACAACTTTTAATGAAATCAAGATTACTTAGAAAACACATGAAACAATAAATCATACATAAATCATAGTACTCTATATTATATAATAACATTTTTTATTTAAATATTGAAAACCAGTGAGATCTGCGGAAAATGGAGCTTGTTGCCCAACATACTTGTGTAGACGAATCAAATGTACAAATTTTCAGGTAAAAATGTTTGACCATGAAATATGTCAACAAACTGTGATTGTATGCCTTTAATACTACATCATGTTGTGCATCAATGTTGTGCATCGATGTTCTATGTTGTGCATCAATATGTTCTATGTTATGAAAGAAATACGCACGCTGGAAAGAGTTGCAGGCCATGATGCTCAAACTGTGAAAACATCACAGACTCTATGAGTACATGCAGTGGTTTCCATGGCAATTCCAAATCTGCACGTGACAGCAGTTCCTTTTTCCTGAAAAGTGTAAGTATGTACTTGAATTTGATTGTATGGAATTTGCAGTATATGAAATCTTTCTCCATAAATGCAATAATGAAATACTGCAAACAATAGCAGTTTGCCATTCAAAAATAGACTATAACTGAATCTTAATAATCTATTTTGAAAATTTACCTTTTAGGAAGACAGTTAATTGTTGATATTTTGACGAAAAAACTATCTTAATATAACATATTCAACACAGGTATTCACTGGAATGTCAATACAACATTTGAGTAAACTCAATGATTACCATTTCCAAACTCTTTTTTTTCCATTTCATATCCCTTTGCAATTATACAGACCATCAATAAATTTAGCTTGCCCTAATATTTACTCAATCAGTGTTGTCAGGAAACTATCATAGTTAACTTACTTGAGTAGTGTTGTCAGGACAGTAGCATATTTCTGCACTAAGGACAGCTCCAAGTTTGGAATAGTTGTCAGGCTAAAGACCAATCGGATCAGACAAATATGGTCAGATTTGGAGAAGTTGTGTCCAAAAAGACGAATATACCTGAGAAAAAAAAACACACACAAAAATACATAAGGTACAGTATACAAACAATATTTCCTATATTAAACAAACTCAAATAAACATGATCAACCAAAAACAAACTCTTAAAGGTGGAGATCACGTCTCCTTCTATTTTACTAAGTAAATTTAGCTGACTTGGCTGCAAAATGTATCTTGTAATTCCAACATTTTCAATTTTGTTGGCATAATCTACACATTTGTAAACAAGTGGGCTTAGATAAAGGTCCGAGATCATCGGTCAGGTACCTGAACTTCACTCACAAACAGTTTTCATATGTGACCAAAATTCAAGTACCTAACCGATGACCCAGGACATTATTCTAGTTACTAAGCAATAATACAAAAACACACTGATGGAATTCATCACCTGTGACATTATGTCCCTTGTACACTTTTATGAAGATTTCTGTAATCTGTCATGGAAGGTTTAAATGTTTCCATACAAGGGACGCACAAGACAACACATCCCTTATTAATCCAGGGAGAGGGTTAATGTGATTTATCAAAATATATTTGTGAAGCAGGGCATGTGTACTTCAATATCGGTTCATTCAATGGAATACTATCGGGAATGAAAAATTGGTGAGGAGATGACTTGGGGCACAACATACAGAGGTTGAAATGTTATACATTCGGGGGTGCAACATATGGTTACAGATCGTTTCGTTCCAAAACCTGTTCGTCCAAGTCATTTCGCGCCACATCGTTTCAGGTTGTTTCGCACCTGGGTCGTTCCACGCTCGTTTCGGGTCGATTTGTACCAATTCCGGGCCGTTCTGTTCCGAAGGTTTTTTTGTAATAATTTATTTAAGTAATAAATGTACACAGATAGTAGGGAGTACTTTTGTTGTTTCATTCAATAATCCTCATCTCCATTGATGCGATATTGTACAACTCGATGCACACTATTTCCGGTATTCGATAACGAGTAGTGAGCTATGTGCAAGATAAGTATATTTTAAAATGAAAATTGCTGTAGAGATGCTAGTCCATATGTGTCTTCTCACGGTAGTATTAGAACATATAGCATTTGCTAATATATTCAGAGAGACGAAATTTAAATGGAGAACTACGAAAGCTATTGCGACCGCGCAGTCACACAAAGTAATGGACTTCCATACTGTGTACTCTGTAATGCAAAACTTGTGTTTTGTTGAAAATCTGCTGCATTAATAACATGCTAGTAGATTATGGTATTTCATTATAAAAAGGAACTAGTGTAATAACAAAACCTCAAATACAAGCTGTGTTGAGTGAGTGAATTATTGTTTTACGTCACAGCGGGAATCTTTCACCCATATGTGACAAGTGTGTTATTGAAGGAACGCATGAAATCATGTTCTTTGTCTATCACAACAATCGGAATATGGATCGACACAATGGCACGAAACAACCTTAAACCAGCGCAAATTGACCCGAAACCAAGCGTGAAACAACTCGGACAAAATAACCCGGGTGAAACTGGAATTGGTATGAACCGGTTTTGGAGCAAAACGACCCGTAACCCAAACCTACAGGAGGCAAAGCATCATACATTCATTTCCATTTTGTAGCGCAAGCTATCCCAACATAAACGCATCATTGACCAGCTGATGACGTTTTGTAGTGTAAAATATAGTCATTGTACCCGGATATAAACAAGGCCAATATTGTACATCATTACTAAAATTACTGACAATGATTAGATCCAACATAATATTGAATATTCGTTAGCATATGGAACAAAATGTCAAAGTATTGATGAATGAACGGGCATAGGTTCTAGAACATTTCTCTGCAATTTTAGACATAATAACGTCCATCATAACAGATGCTCAGTCAAATAATCACCTTGAGAGTTGACCAATCCAATGACTGGCTCCATATTTTATATCTCTCAACTGAACAGCTTTTCCCAAATTTCCCTTGATTTCCGCAAGAAAGTGTATTGTTTCTACGTCGAGTTTCTCAGAATAAGGCAAGATCTGGTTGTAGATGGATTCCTTCTGAGGCTCGTACCCGAACACATCTTTTCGCGTCGACATGTTGAATTTGATTTGCCAAAGTTTGCAAAGTCACACAAATGACTAGCAATTCTGGAAAGCGGCCATTTTGTTACCTTGGCCGTGTAGTGTAAACCGTATATTGGTTGGATCACAATCACTGGGATAGAGTGCACAATCCAATCAGAGCCGTCGTAAGATTTCCAATAAGGGAGATCACTCTAACTGACAAAGTACATGCTGGTCATTTGTTTGTTTATTTCGGTAGTTCTAACCGTAATAATTAGTGTCGTCATAAAATGCATGATGTCATCGTCCAGTAATCATTTTATTTCTGTGGACTATGAAGTGCATGGTCGCGTGCAAGGTTAGTTTTTCAAAACATCGCATACAATATTACTATATACAGCACGGTACTACCCAACTTGGACTAGAGTAAAGGTCTAGGCTCCCGTTTCACGATGGCCTCCTAACTATTTAGGGTCCTAAACCAGTCCTAAAAGTTATCGAACTTACGAGGTTATAAACTGGTCCTAAATTTAGGATGTTGTGAAACGGAGGCTATTTTTGTTGTTGTTATATCTTGAAAATAACATTTTAAAACTTCAAATTGAAGAATTGTTTTGTTTTTGTTGTTGCAGGAGTTTTCTTTCGCGATGTGAGTATGTCTATGTTGGTGTCACCAAGCATCTTAATTCTTGTGAGGCTGTTGCCATTTGTATAGTGATTCCTTCCTAATCTTCAGGGCTCAATTTAGCGACAAATTTAGGAGCCATGGCGACCTAATTTTGCATTTGGTGACCATTATTTCACTTATTTTAAGTGTTTCTGGTTCTTCAGGAGCCAAATGGCTTCTTAGAAAGACGTTAAAAGATGATACAGATACTTGTTCCCCTGCTTGCGGCTCGGTATTATTGGTGAGAAGCAAGGACTGGTTGTCTTGGTGTCAGTATATATAAAGTGATGTATCCATGTTCTAACCATGGTAGATATTCTAGTGAATAGTAAGGAAGCTATCTGGTGGAAATTTGGTCACAGTACAAGAAGTCATGTACACACAAAACATGTGTTAACCTTGAAATAATCCTGAAAGTAACTCTAATCCCCAACCAATCACTTCTTTTTGTTCCAGAGTACCCGACGAACAGCAACAGAGAATGGATGTGTGGGTTGGGTAAAAAACTCGAGTCATGACACTGTTGTGGGACAAATACAGGGACACAAGAAGAACATTGATTTTATGTAAGGAATAATCTTTATATTTTAATTTTTTTAAAATCACGACCTCGTCATAAAGGTAATTTCTGCGAGCATTGATGCCAGGCTCCTGAGATGCGATTTGAACCTGGGGCCTTTGGCTCCCTAGTCCAAATGTTCTACCATTGTGCTACCACCCACCCCAGGAATAATCATATATGCATACATGGCAAACCCTTGCACACATAACCATGGTAACCTATGCATGGACCCTGTTGACCCTGTGATACCATATACATTGACCCATATGCTGGTAACCTTGACAACACATGGATAAGTAGTTTTCACCATGACAACACATGGATCAATACACTTTTAACCATGGCAACACATTTATGTATGCTTCTAACAATGGCAATACATAGATCACTACACTTGTAACCATGACAACATGTATCAATACATTTGTATCCATAGTAATACTTAATTCTTCTTGATGAAGGAAAATCATATCAGGGATGTCCAATATCTAGAGCATTGATTTTGATGACATATTGCTCTATATACAGTAGTGCATAAATTACTGCCTTCAACAAAATTAATTAAGGGCCAGTTTTAGACATATAAATTAAGCTTACTCTTCAAGAACTTGCAGACACCAGCTTCATCAAGTAGTTCCAAAATTTGGTATAGGTAGAAAGCTTCCCCACAAAATTTCTGCCAGCCCTTAATTTATTTTGTCTTATTATCTAATAGATCAGACAAGTAATTAAATTTACAATACATGCTAGAAAATGCAGTTGCCTCTCTGTGAACGAAAACAAGTGTAATATTATTATGCATTCCCTTTTTTTTTTTTACGGTAGTATATATATAAAAATACATTTTTGCTTGTATAATTTGTATAGATGAAGTGTCTTCAGCAATTGTATTTTGGACATTGATAATTCACTATTTCTTTACCATTTTATATGCATTATTTTTTACCCCTTTATCTGAACATCAAATATTCAACAAGAATTATATTTTCTTTCCTCAGGAAACACTGGTTGAGTAAAGTTGGAAGTTCGTATTCAACAATTGAAAAGTGTGTCTTCACCAATGAGAAACAAGTTTCTGAACTCTCGTATAAGAACTTTTCTATTAAGGAAGAGTGTTGGTAATCAAACCTGCCATGTTGACCCAGCATCTATTCTCATGGCAGTCTTCACATAGGATGCACCCGGCAGATATCATCCTTGGTTCGTTAGTACCAGCAAGTGTTTGCAGGTTTACTGCAACACTGAGCACTACAGGCTGCGCCAAACCCCCCAGTTCATAAATAAAACATGTTGAAGCTGGTATTTATTTGAAGTACTTTTGTATTCAGGATTTCTCTTTTTAATGCAATAAATATGTATATAGAAGGTATTATACTAATATTTGGTATGAATGTCAATCCACGATAGGGGATAGATTGTCAATTGCCATTCTGGTTCACTATACTATTAATGAAGTATTTATTGTACCACAATATAATACTGAGGTGCATGTAAAACTCCAACTTCCTTGTTGTCCTCCACTACTAAAATATCAGATTACTGGATATGTACCAACATGGTGAAATAGTCTTAAAATGCACTTTCCAAAACTTTGTACCCGGTATATTATGCAAGTTTTTTGTATTAACAATTGGCTGAACTCTTTACCACATTGTTTGTGTTTACTTGAATAAAAAAAAATTGGAATGTTTTGCAAAAATGCTCGTTTTCTCTCAATATTTCTAACATAAGAAAATATCCTCTGCTGATGAACTAAGAATACCAATCTTGACACATGGAACATTCATAGTGGGGATATACTGGACCCACCAAAAAGGACGAGGAACAATCGGTTTTCTAAGTTGCTTTCCTCATTGTGTACATTCATTTTATGCGTTGTTCTGTTATGTGTTGCCAATGTCTTTTCACGATATGAACCAAATTCCATCCCGGGCAATAAACTAGTATATTATCCCACCCTTTCAAAAGTTTGAACAATTATAATGCGGTGGACCACAACCAGTGCTGTTCTACGTAGACGGGCATGACAACACACACTTGTGATTTCTGCAGAAAACAAGCATGGTGCCTGGGGGATAAAGGCCCCAAGCCACGTCCAGCACAAATAAATTGACCCCCATGACAAATACAGATGGAAAATTGCCATGCCTGTATAGATGATCGAAGCTCCACACAAGTAGCTTTCAAATGATCGCTTGCATTTATTTCGCATGGAACAGAATATTGAATGGTTGAATACCAGATAACGTTGTCAATCTTCTTGCTGGATCAATCCAGTAACTTATGGAAGTTAATGCGCAAGTTCACTGCAAGCGGTCAAGATTGAGAATACTATGGCAGCTTGGTTTTGTCCAGTGGCTGGCTCACCACTATACACAAGAATCGTCAACTGTTTGCCGGTTAAGTTGAAGATAACCCCAAAATTGCAACATTTAAGTCTTGAATTATTGAGTAACTTCAGTCATGAACTTGTTAAGAGAAAAAATAGATACTAGGTTTTCCCCAAAGATGGTTTATTCACATTTATGCTTTCTCATCTGGCTTGTTAAATACATATGTGAGGCAGCACTTTCCGCAGTATTGCCGGTCAAAGTGGGAGGCCATGAATACTCCAGCTCCACACTCCTCGTTGGGGCACTCTCGTCGAAGACGTGTGATCTTCCCATTCTCGTCAACCTGTCAACACAAAGTAGGTTTCCATGACTGAAAGCAACATACAACCAACTTGCAATAAAATAATATTTATTTGGTAGGAAAACTGGTTCCAAAGGTGCTTGAATTTTTTATAAATTGAAATATGCATTTTTTTAATGAAAGATTTTCAATGCCATTTGTAACAATTTTTCAGCTATGCACAGCAAAACCTATTTTAAAACAAATATTGTCAGACATAGCTCGAACAGTTTTTCATAAAGCTGGTCAGAGATAAGGGCAAACTTTTGGTTTCATTCATAATGAAATCAGCGGTGTCCTAAGTTTACTCATCATATCAGCTTTTCTCAGAAAATGGACAATCAACAAAATTCTTTGTACCTTTAAATCTGCGAAAGCAACAATTAAGCAAATGTTCAAATTAAAATATCCTGCCCTAAGTTTCCTCGTGTACCAAGAAAATGTTTCTTCAGAGCTCTGAATCAGGGGAAAGTAACAATGTTTCTGACATTCTGTCGATGTTGGAAGACAATTAGAAACTGAATTTACGGTTTGAGAACGGTACATTACGAGCACATTTAAAACACTGCTGTTTTCAATGTCTTCACATACCTGAGAATAAGTTGTGTTATTTATTTAGAAAGTTCTAAATACATCCTCAACATTTCCATCCATTTTACAGCTGATGAATGAATTCAAGTCACAGTAGCATGTTTCAAAGTGACACATGGGTGTAAGTGCATGCTTTACTTGTCAGACACGGTATGCACTTGCACGGTAGTCACGTGGTTTGGGTATCTCGACTGCACGATGTCAGGTGATGGCTGTCATTCTGTTTTGATTGACAAGTTCGACAAGTGCCATGCTACAAGTCTGTTATTGAATGGAAGGACTCATGTATCGCATGGTATTTTGAGGGATGGACTCATCACTGTGCGACTCGTCCCACCTCAAAATATCCCACCTCAAAATATCTCGTGATACACTCGTCCTTACATTTAATAACTAACTTGTCCTTCCATTCAATAGCTCTTAACTTAAAGTTTTCGATTCCAAAAGTCTCACCTTGTAGTACTTCAACACAGCCAGCTTAACCTTCTTCTTCTTGTGCTTGTTCTTCTTCGGGGTGGTGTAGTTCTTCTTCTTCCTCTTCTTGGCGCCGCCCCTGAGGCGCAGCACCAGGTGAAGGGTGGACTCCTTCTGGATGTTGTAGTCGGACAGTGTCCGTCCGTCCTCCAGCTGTTTGCCGGCGAAGATCAGTCGCTGCTGGTCTGGCGGAATGCCTGCAAAACGCAGAGCAAGCAAATTTAGTGAGGGAATGGTTTTTACGTCACAGCTGTAATGTTTCACCCATACGTGACGAAGGTAATGACACGAGTTTGTGTGAATTAATGTTTTACGTCGCAGCGGGAATCTTTCAGCCATAAGTGACGATGAATGAATGAATTATATAATATGAATGTATAAAATAAAACGCAGCATGAGAAACACGACATGAAGAAACATGAATAAAATTGTACGTAATCCACACTTGAAAATGCGTCACATTGTCATCCCAGTCAATGGATCAATGACCACTAAAGCTCACCGCACATGGAGAAGACTGTGCTGTGCACTCGGCCAGGTCTGGCAGTGTGCAGCAGGTTCCTCTCCGTCTGTGGACTACTATTTGTGAGAATTAGGCCACATGTGGCTGTGTGGCAATTATCTACCATGCTACAAATAGTAGTCTGCAAACAGGATTGGGCCGAGTGCACAGCACAGGCTTATAGAACATCTTATCGGTGTCCAATCCAGCAGGCAGCGGATTTATTGCAAATTGTGTTTTTTTGGTGTTGCAAGAAACGGACAATAGGAGGTTATAAAACAATGCATTTTGTTTGTTTTTTAAACAGATACAACTCTACCATATTTGTATTCCATGTTGCAACCTGTGCAACTACCTAGATCATCTTTAGATGGTGTGCAGCAAGCTGTCCAGATATAAGGGCAACTTTTGTGTTCATTCAGGATGAAATCAGCGGTGTCCTAAGTTTGTTCATCATTTCAGCTTGTTTCAATACCGTCAAGTGTTATGACTAGTGTTTCAATACAGCAATACCGTCAGTGTTACGAATGGTTGAACCAGGGTTTAAATAAGCCTTCAAAATAATTCACTTTTTCACTACTGTAAATCAGGAAATTAATGCGTCACTAATTTAATGCGACCTCAAGCTTTTAGACATAAATGCGACAATTAAATGCGATCGACCATGTTTTTCCCCGGACCTACCTTTCATTATTTTACATAATGCGTAGGAATTAAATGCGGCCATACGCCAATCGCATTTTTCGCATTAATATCCTGCTCGCATTAATTTCCTGATTTACAGTATATCTGCAGCCAGATTTCCACCGACTGATGGCTCTAGCCCACTAGAATATTCTGCAGAGGAACATTCTTTGGACCTTAAATTGGCGAAAGCAACAATAATAATGCTGGCAACCTGTTGAAATCCTACCAAATTTGGAACGAAAGGGCAATTTGCCAAAATACATTTCTTTCTTTCTGATAATGTTGGCTACATAACTTGACAAAACCTCTAACTGTATTTGCCAGAATGCTACTTCATTTTTATTCAGACAATATTGATGTTTAACTTTACAAAATCTATTTGATCTTGACTGTACAATTATTAACTTTAGAAAATAGGTTATTGGCAAAAAATTCAATAGCAACAGAAGACGATGATAGGTGAAGATTAATACTTTTCAACTTTCGAGTAAGCTGTTCAGATATAAGGGCAACTTTTGGTCTCATTCACGATGAAATCAGCGGTGTCCTAAGCTTCCTCATCATGTCAGCTTTATTTAAAGCAATAAAAATCCAAGATGGCCATCATAACACTGCAAGTTTACATATCATTAGACAATCCTACAAAATATTAATGATCATGTTGGGACCTTATTTAGTAACCCTCTCCCTATATAGGAATATGCAGCAATGATTCTTTAGTGCATCCCTGATTGCCTCCATTTATTTAAACAATAGGCAATCTTTCAAAATATTAATGATCGTATTGTATAACTATATTAATTTAATTTTAATTCTTCAATAGCATGAATGACCCCTTATTTAAAATTTGTTCACAAATATAAATATGTACAAAACCCAGGGCTGCGTTCAGCCGACAATACATACAATACAATACTTTTCTCTACATGTAGTTCGCTGAACAGGAAATAGCAGGAAATCGGTTTGCGCATGTGTCCAGTCCATTCGCTTCATGCTTTGGGTTTTCATGCGGTCCAAACCTGTATTGAAATGTATGTATGCATACGTATTGCTCAATGAACGGCTTGCGTAGTACTACATAGAATACGTATGCATATGTATTGTCCATTGAACGCAGCCCAGGTCATATAGAAACCCAGTGCTAGCATGTTATGTAGCATTATGAGCAAGCTTTCAAGCATGGACTTGGCACAATGCACATTATTATTACTTGTTACTTTTCATGCAAGCTGTTCAGAGATAAGGGCAAACTTTTGGTTTCATTCACAATGAAATCAGCGGTGTCCTAAGTTTACTCATCATGTCAGCTTGCCTTCAAATATCCTTAAACCCAACAAAAGTAAGCGAGACTTGAACGAGCAGCTATCCCTGCTAGCAAAATCACTGCTCTGTTGCAGTCGATGCTCATTGCTTACCGTAGGGATAATGCTAATTGATACAACTCCACCATAGCCTCAAGTTAAATAAAAAGTATGATATAAACTAAACAGTCCATTGTTTGCAGAGAAAGTGTTAATTGTGAAACTGTTTTTTGATCGAATTGGCATTTTACATCACAGAGGGAAATTTCACCCGTATGTGACAAGCTACAAACAATTCATATGGGGAGTGAATGAGCAATTTGTTGCATCACAGCAGGAAATCTGACCTATGACGAGGACAAGATCATTTGTGGCATTATCATATACTGCTACAGAGCTACGGTTTTCAATCAAACTGTTCAGTGAGTGAATTATTGTTTTACGTCACAGCGGGAATCTTTCACCCATATGTGACGACAAACTGATAAGGGCAAAAGAGATAAGGGCAAACTTTTGGTTTCACTCACAATGAAATCAGCGGTGTCCTAAGTTTACTCATCATGTCAGCTTGCCATTTAACGTGTAAAAATCAAAACAGGATGACGATCAGAGTAATAATTGATCATGATAAAGAGATAAATTGTTCTGAAAGTGGAAGGCAAACTAAATACTGAGGTAATGATGGCTTGCACATCTTGTCAAACAATGAATTTGAATTCAATCCTGTAGCTCGTTGAAAAGTGCAACTAAATTTGTTTTACGTTTACGTGACAAATTAATATTGATTATGCTCCAAAAAGCTAACTTCAATGATTGGTCCGACAAATATTCATACTAGAAAACTGCAGAATTCAATAAACACGTTCTTAAAAACTATTAAGCCCATCATCTTTCCTAATGAATACAGAGAGCAGCAATTTTAATTAACCGTTCTCCTGAACCTTAAAAAACAGTGTTGAAGGATAAAATGAAATGGAGATAGAATAGTATGTCCAAAAAATAAACTAATGGTAGTTGCAGGCATATTGGGAGATCAACATCACGTTTGAACAATCTTGAGTTTGTACAGATTCAGCACTGTTATCGTATTCAGGAAGCTGTTCAGATATAAGGGCAACTTTTGGGTCTCATTCACGATGAAATCAGCGGTGTCCTAAGGTTCCTCATCATGTCAGCTTCTGAATATTGTTGTCATGGAAATAGAATGATTCTGTACATTCAACATTTTAAGAATAAAAGTCAAATAGTTTAAACTAAAATTTTCAAAATTACTAGTCTTGAAAATACAACTGGGGAAAATATTTCTCTCCACCCACCTTCTTTGTCTTGAATCTTTGCTTTGACATTTTCAATGGTATCACTGGGTTCCACCTGCAAGAAGCAGATACACAACATGAAAATACAAACGCTTTTGAGTTTGAATGCCATACAAATTATTTAAAAAAAAAGGCATCAGGATCACATGCTACAAACGTGTGCCTAATGAAACATCTTGGCATTCAAAACCAGCAGTAAGAGCTGTAAAATAAATACTAGCCTAGACAAATCCAGTGTACTTTAAACTTCATGAGTGTCACAAGTTATATTACTAAATTAGTATTAACAGTTTTATGTGCACCAGCAGGTTGTATAAATACTGGTACACTCGATACGAATAAATTATTGTTTTACATCGCAGCGGGAATATTTCACCAATAGGCGATGACACACGATATAATTAATCAGTAATTTACCAGAATATTTTATGGAAATCAAACTAGCACACATGAAATCACATGAATACAGCATCTAAATGTCGGTTTATTCTGTAAATTCGTTGTCGACATTAAATTGGAAAAATACATTGTTCTTAACACAAGTTTGATAGTACATGGTTGTCCAGATAAGACTACAAATGTCCGCGGTGTAAATGTTTTTACTTGACCAAAGATGCACTATTAGTTCTCGTAAATGGCGCCATGTAGTCTGGATAGCGACTAAATTCAGGCATGTACAGAGAATGAATGAATTAGTGCTTCACCCATACGCGACGACTGTACAGAGAATAGCAGCGTCCAATTGCGCAGATTGATTTGAACATGTCGGTTTTCCTAAGGAGCGAATTGCTAATTGAAATGTTAATTGTTCAGATAACCAATTTTGGTCTGCACACAAAGACGACCTTTTTAAGACCGTCAACAGAAAAGCTACAATGTCAAAGTATTTGCATGGCTTCGAAAATTTAATAATAAATTTAAGACTAACGACTTTTCAAGGATCCATGGGCATAATATCACCAGCTGGCATTAAATATGGCTAACATCAACATGTGGACAATTGTTTTATACCAGCCATGCTCTAGCGAACGCACCTCAAGTGTAATGGTCTTGCCCGTGAGGGTCTTCACGAAAATCTGCATTGTGCCACCTAGGAACAGAAAACAAGTTGGTAACAATAATGAATAAATATTTGTTCAATTTAGGATATGAAAAGCATTAAAATGGGTATATAACTTATATAGTCTCCACACACTTCGGCTGTATGCAATGTTTTACACCACGTGAAATGCAAGGCGATATGATACTGATCAATGCTGCGTTTGACCATGTCCACTTAACGTTAACCCTCTCCCTGCTTCAGGCAACCGGAGATGCCCTAAATAGCAATAACTGTGCCTAATCCAGCAGGGAGAGAGTTAAATACAAGCGCTTATTATAAAGTTGTAAAAACAAAACGACTGCATTCCCATTGGGCAATTTTTAAAAGCGCCCGAGAACCACTGCGGGCATATTCGAAACCCTGTTCTCGAGTTAACTCGACACGAGAACGGGGTTTCGAACATTGAAAACCAACACGCGAATGAGATTTTCACTCCCCACTTCTTGGCGGGTTGAACGAGATCACACTTGACTCTCCAATACACCACCTGAAGGGGTTCATTTGTGGCGGCATTGATAGCAAGACATTTTGTCGCCTGTCAAGTGGGAAGTTATTATTTTTATAATACAAGCGTTATTGCCATGCAAAACATGCGGAATAAACTCTCCAAGGATTCGAAGACCTTTATGAAGTTTAAATCTGTCATTGAGATTAAATAAGTGTAGATACCGATTACATTTCTGAATTTCATTTAGATATATGTATGTCAGTCAAGCCGTTTCAAACAAACGATTTACCATCAGTAGACTACATAGACGTCAATGTTACTTAGACCAGAAGACTAGCCTGCCTTGGTAAGACGTTCACAATTTATGAACAGTACACTGATTTTGCTATAAGTTCATCGATACTAAACGCGACATGTGCTACTAAACCACACGTTCAGAGGGTGGAAATAGTTATCAACATAAGCTTTCAGCCCATTTACTCACTAACTACCGATAGTGTAATTACAGATTCATGTTTATTGGTAAACAGCTTCGCATTTGAAGCCTGGAGATATTGAAATATTAAATTGTTTTAGGGGCTGCAGATCGCACCTGTCTCCGGCTATGGCGGCTTCGGAAAAGGACAACACGTGGGAAGCGCAAGGAGTTCGTACTCTCAAAGGTCGTTTGCGAAATTCCGAATTATACAAAGAAGACTACTATTTATTCTACATACTAGTAATATTAATAATATTAATTTATTATATAAATATA
>JAUTBT010004714.1:0-27085 GCA_032361225.1 Lepetodrilus schrolli | reverse complement strand
ATTAAATGCGGCCATACGCCAATCGCATTTTTCGCATTAATATCCTGCTCGCATTAATTTCCTGATTTACAGTATACCATTAATAATACCCATGCGTCTTGCCTTGTGTCAATGCTGTTAGGAAAGTGATCTAGAAAAGCTGAATTAAATCGTAATTGGAAACTACAAAGAAATTTCTTTTTCTTTGATTTTTATTCTAGTGGTCTAGAGGGTCTAGAGTTATCAATATGTATTTATTTGTCTTATTACAGGGTCAAGATTTGTTAATATATAATGTATTTGTATTACAGTCAAGGTTGCCAATATTGCCTTTATTGTTACTTGGACATCAAAGGCTGACATAATGGTTTTTGGTAGTACATGTAGTAGCATTATTGAATACGCAATGTCCATTTTACAAGACTTGGTGGTATGTCTTTCATGCTTCAATAAATATCGCAGGTTTTAACAATGATCATACTTTATATACAATACCAAATGCCAAATGCCAATGCCAAAACCAAATCTTAACCTCCCTGCTGGATTAATTGAGGCATTTCTTGTTGCCTGCAGCATAAAAAAGGTTAAATATGTTCACAGTCATAGGTCTTATGCAGGATGTTAATATTGAGTGATTGGGGTATGAATGATATAGTACAGAATTAAGGATTTATTATCATATACTACCGCCCAAATTTAAGGGATCGATGATGTTGCAATTTTATTATTTCTTTCAAACGTGGTCGCATAGTAGTATATGTAAAAACTGAGTAAAGTAATTATGATGAAATTTACAGTGTATGCGAGAAAATGCATGGGAAATACTATATTGCATACTATATTACTGTACATGTCTATTTGGGCTTGTGGTTATAAGTTGCCTCTCTTTGAACGAACAATTATGATTACACATTTTTGTTTGTTTTTTAAGGCAGTATATTTTATTGTCAATTTCCAAACTGGCGTAATAATTTAATGGGATGCTATAGATGCCATTATATACATAATAGATCCTCAAGAGTCAAGATCCATAAACTTGAGCAGCACGCGCTTCCATAGAAAGGGCAGGTACTAGAACATTTGGACTTTGGAGCCAAAGTGCCCATGTTCAAATCCTGTCCTGGGAGCCAAGCATCAATGTTCTGGAAAGTTGCCTTTCTGACACAATATTGATAGGATATGGCTGTTAGTTATTATTCTTGGTATGTCAGTACCAGCCAGTGCTTGCAGGTTTACTGCAACATTAAGTGCTATGGATGTTGTGGGTTCCCTCTTGCCATAAATAGACAAGCCGTGATATGTGGAAGAATCTCGAAAGCAGCTCTAAACCCCAATTAAAAACAAAAATCCCCAAACAATCAAGTCTAGATCCAGAAACTTGGGCAGCCAGCACTTCCCTAGAAAGACACATGATTCGGTGTAAATTTTAAAATCCAATCTCTGACAGGGGTTAGCTCGGGTGCCATTAGCTCGAGTTCTTTTCCATCCATGGTCCACAGATTTTATTGGCAAGAGGACAATGGAATCACCGTGATAAACCCAGAAAGATTTACTGGACACATCATTGGCAAAATTAATGATCGATCAAATGTCCCTGTTTCACTCCTTGATAATCGCAATGTGTTAATAAATTTGGATTGATGGCACAGTATTGACAAGTAGCCATAGTGAAGATGACATAGTGTGGCAGATCAACAAAACTTAGCCAGATTTTTTTTTAATGTTCTGTTTATATGTTTTTATGTTCTGTTTTTATGTTCTGTTATACAATGATGGTCTGAGTCCAAATCCTGTTCAGTAATTTTCTCAGCAATTGAGTATGGTTTTTCATGCTAGAAAGTATATGATGCATTTTATTTATACTGTATAAAATGTATAATGGGTACAGTTATTGCCTGGTCTGTATCAGTCTTTGTTTCTAGGTAGTACTGTAGCATACAATTACTTATGTTCCTATTAACGAATAGGAAAATAACTTTTTTAGCTGTTCGAATTATTTTGAAGATATAAATATTAATTAGTATTGAACATTGGCAGTGTTCATATTTTATGAATAAAAAATAAAGTTAGTACATACATTTTTTAACATGTAGAAGAAAAATAGTGTTTCAATAATTAAAAGATTACGCTTACACCAAACTGGGCATAAATGCATAAATGAATGTATTTTAAGCAATTAATTAAGGTGTTTGAAAAATAATCATGATAAGCAGGTTCAAATTAGTAGGAACATTAAGGTGCATTCTAATAAATAACACTCAATCTCAAGAAAGCATATGTCGTCTGCCAAAGCTTATATTGAATGATAGATAACTCCATTGATATAAGTGAAAGAATCTTGGAAAGTAGCTCTAAACACCAATAAAAAAATATATATATAAGTCAGTATTGGTAAGTACATGTAGACACAAACCATATGCAATTTCAGTGCACATTACATGTGCACAAGGTATGGTAGACATGCATGCTTCCCGGGAAGCGTAAGTATGATAATCTTACCAGCCCTGTTCCAGCATAAATAATGCAATGCAGATGTTATAGAACTTTGAGGTAATTATATGTTGTAAGTTCAATTGAGATACAGAAGACAGTAAAACTGGGAAATTACACAGACATGAGTCAGTCAGTTATATTCTTTTTGTTTTCATTTGAATTGAGGTTTTACGGGCTGTTTTTTAAGCTTATTTCTGTCATAACCTGGCTTCTGAGTAGGGCAGTAAAGCTGCAAGCACCTGACTGGTGCTGATGTACTAAGGAATGAATGAATTAGTGCTTTACATCACAGTGGGAATATTTCACCCATACATGACGAGGATGATAACTGCACTGTGACAGTACATACAACACTCTATCATGATCGCTATGAAAGGTAACTTCTGCAAACATATAGGCCAGATCACTTTGTGTTCCTTCTCAACACCATGGGGAGTATACAACCCAAGCTGCCATTTTCAGTGCTAGAGTTACCATTCACACAGCCATATCATCCTGCTGGGTGCCGCTGCTGTCATATATTTATTTATATCCTGAACCATCTTATTATTATTATTATATATATTTTTTTTATTTGGGGTTTAGAGTCTCTTTCAAGATTCTTTCACTTATATCACAACTTGTCAGTTTAGGGCAGGAGGAAACCGGCAACATCCGTAGCACTGAATGTTGCAGTAAACCTGCAAGCACCGGCTGGTACTGACATCTTATTATTCTAAAATAACTCTTTTCTAAGTGTGCAGATGATATTGATTCTACCATCTGCAGTTGGAGATGTCTGCATTGCATATGTCATTTACATTACCTAGCACCATTTGGATCTCTCTTGCCACTAGAGGTTGGAGGATAGTGACAACGATGAAGATGGAGGATGGAGAAGTGAGGATGGGGATTAGAAAATGAGGAATGAGGAATGGGGAATAGAGGGTGCAGGATATGGACGATGATGTGGAATGGGGGCTGCAGGATGAGGAATAGAGGATAGAGATGGAGGATGTTTGATGGAGGATGACAGATGAAGGATGGGGAATTGGGGATGCAGGGCATTAATTGTATGTTAATGATCATATTTCTATTTTCAATAATCATTTCCCTGTCCAGACAAAGTGTGTGAATTACATGGAAGACACACATGATGTTGGCAGGGGCACGGTAATGGTGTATGCAGGTATGTTAGCCTAGATGGCTACGTGAGTTAACACCAGGTAAACTCTGATTTTCTCTGACTTGTATTTCTAGAAATGCTACTTCAGTACCACTGCTTCCTCTGCTTGATCAGTATTCAGTGAAAATTTGATTTGGGCCTTTTGATTTTCCTGAAACACAAAATCTGCATATTTGACTGACTTGAAGAAGCAAATGTCCCCTAAAATAGACCTATAGTACATTGTATTAATAAGTGAAATTTGAGTTGTAATTTTGTTTTCATGGTCAATTAGACAATAGATAACCCAGTCTGTAACAATATACCTAAAACATGTGATTTTTCAAGCATGTATTATTCTATTTTGAAATAATAACATCCTGAGATATTTAATCGAAATGCTTGTTCTCACAAGCATAAATATTTCTGATTTTTATTTTACTTAAGGCAATGTCTGTCTACCAGTGTGTTACTTAAGATTACAAGAGATGGAAATCTGAATTGTTAACCCAAGGCATTGGTTATGACATGAAAGGTACTTGTTAGCCCGAGGACCAATAGTAAAGAAACCAAGTGTGGCGAGGTATTTTCTTTATTGAAATCATTATTTGGGCTAGTAGTATGCATAGGTGAATACAGGATTTGTCAAAGTGGAGGTGTGCTGAAAATAAGGAAGGTGGTAGTTGAGGTGGTGAAGAACAATATTACAGTTGTGGTAAAATATTATGTTTTAAATGCAGAGAAAAAGAGGAAATGGGAGTGCCTAAGAAAAATATTAAATAACTAACAGTACATTTGATAGATAATATACACAACATCTATATGTATATTATGTTCCTAGATTATTACGAAGGAATCATCAATCAGACTACGGGTTTATCCAATCCCAGGCTCCAAGATTACAAAACATTTCAATCTCAAAATTTATTTGGAGATTTGTGAACAAAACTTTGAGTTGAGCATGAAATCATATTCAAGAAAGTTTTGTAATCTCTGGGCCAGATGTCCCAATCAATACAGTTTTCTATTTATCTATAATACTTTGATATTTCTTAGTGGATCAAGATCCATACCACTAAGGTTTGTTTACCTCTAGATGGCACAATAAATAGAGGTATAAGATTATGCATATTGTATAATAATATTTATTGAATCTGATATTATGAGAGTTCAAAATAGAGGTCTGTGTGAAATATTTCAAAACATCTGCTTTTTTTTTACAATATCAATGACCTCTTCCTATGAAAAGCATGAACTACCTTGTATAGACTGACATGTCTGAGATATTCTGTGGTGTCACATGGTTGTATTGTTGTCAGAATATTCAATGAGTAATCATTATGTCTAACCAGACATGTCTGAATTCACGCAAAATTCCATGTGTTCCATCAAGCATGCCACAATATCTGAAAGTGTGAAAGATACATACTTTTAAATGTATATATGTTTTTTAATGCCATGTAATTTTTCAAAAGAATATTTCACCTCTTTAGAATAAACATGAAGCTATGGGACGAGAATTCTTTTCAGTGCAAGAATGTGATATTTTACGGATGAAATGTTATTTTCAATGTGAATAGCTGTGGTTCTGGATTAATCCTCAGATAGGCTGGTTCATGATACACTTTGCTCATCCATGTCTTACGTTATTTCGTTCAGGTTCCGTGATTGCATAAATACATCATCAGCACATTCGGAATGCAATCATCTGGAAAAAATAACAACCTGTGGCAATATCTGTTTAGTCAATGTCAAGAGTAGCCCAAGGAAGACATCTGTGCCTCATTAAGATCAACATTCTGGCTACAAAATGATGTAATCAATTTTAAGTCTTGCATCTTTAAAATCCAATGTTGTCATAATAATTGCAATGCAATATTATTACAAATGAAGAAAACTATTAACCTGTGACTATTCTGAAGGTAGCTAGATTTGTTTATGGTAAAATATAGACTTGAATGAAGGCCATTAAAAGTTTTTATTAAATATAAAAACATTCAGGCTTTTCATTTTTACAAGAGTTCTGTCAAGGTGTCCCATACTTGCAATGGTTCATGAGTTACTGAAACAAATCTGCTTCAGGTTTTCATCCTACCACAAACAATCTCATATCACTGGAAAACAGGGGAAATGGCTTTAAAAACCTTCAATTTTAAAATGAATTGAAGACTTCATAGTGATTTAAAGGATCATACTGCAGTCTGGGACTAAATCTGGATTTACACAATACTTTAATTACAGCAGGAAACGACGGATAAACCTTGATATGTTCCCAGACTACCAGTGCAACCCTTTTGTGAAACACAAGCCTAAGGACTATTACATATATATCTATTGAATACGGTAGATTTACTTCCTAAAGAAGAACCTAGGTATATTTCAATACGGTCCGAATTTTTATCCGAAAGCTAATTGGTGCCAGGTAACTGTTGGTTCTACCTTGTACACCAAGCTGTACACATGTCAGAATTTCCTAATGTAATGGGGTGTTTAGACGGTAAGTCTGTCTCATGAGACCTGCTGTAACTGTCTCATAGGGCAACTTACCATGTAGACAGGTGTTAAGATTCTGCTAAGTCACAATTTCACACAGACTTCACGATTTCGCACAGACTTTTTTTTTGTCTTATAGAAATAGGATTTAGAATCTTAGCACCTTGCTACACGGTACGGTGCCTTATGAGACAGTTATGTAACGCAGGTCTCATGAGACAGACTTACTGTTTAGACACCCCTTAAAACTGAGAGTGGTGTACCTGAACTGAACTCACATGGGAAGATAAGATCTGAGATATATGTGATATAGCAAGTTCTTACAAGAGACCGACCCACAAACTTGTCAGCATCACTACTGTACGCTATGTTACCATGGTTATGTGCTTATAAACATGCAGGAAGTAATCCCCTCACTTAATGCCAGAGATGACTGGATTTATTATAATTAAGGAACACATTTTCCTTGACACAAATGCACATTTTTGTCACGTAAACCAAACATTAAAGGAATGCATTAAAGGAATGGGCATTTTTTTTTAAATCTCCACCGCATAACATAAACAAACATGTCTTTTGTAATGTGCAAAATATTTTCATCTGTGAAATTTGACTGGAATGCATTATAAGCAATAAAGTCCTCATTTTGCAATAATGCAGTAATAATTTATGACATCTTTTTGTAGGAAGACATTTATCAGAATTTAATAAGCCTAATGTCCAAAATAGCCAGACAAGTACTTTTCTAAGTAAACACACCCTGTCCCATGGAGTGGGAGGGTCAAGGGGTACATATTTAGTCTACAAACCAACAGCAGAACACACTGGTAATTGTTTAACCATGTGTAAGTTATGATAGAGTATTGCAGACAGACCTGAGTGATGATGTTTACGAGTTTCCTTTATTACCATTACTATTATATTACATACAAGGTGATAATAAATATAAAGGAATTTAATTGTAATATATTTTAACTCAAGAAAATTATTTTAAAGTCAAATAGCATGTCACAAAAATATTAAAATTAAAATTGAAATGTTTAAATGGAAATAATAAATTGTATTTTGAAGTGGGTTGAAGTATAATGAGATTTATACTATTCATTGTATTAATGCTGCAGTGGTTTTAATAGTCATCAGTGCAGCACAGTATCTTTTTACCATCAGTATTTTTTTTTTCTTGGGGACAATTTTAATGTGAATGTTATTAAGAATTAAGTGACTGTTCTTATCTGCAAATAACTAACCTGCATAGTAGGTTTATGCTTGACTTATACCTTGCACATCCTGTACCCATGAACAAGGTATTTAACCCTCACCATGACATAATCCTTCAAAATCAAAACTGAAACCATTTATATTATATGCTATAGGTGTGTCAAGGACTTGTTTCAAGGGCTTTTAGAAAACTATTTTTGAATGTTTGTTTATGGTCCGCTAGTGGATAAAAATGTGATGAATTTTCTTATCACAACAGGATCCTTTATTCAGCAGGCATAATATACTTGTTTGTATGACATACTCGCTATGTAGACCTACATGTATTTGTACACTAGGATAAACTGCTTGCACAGAAAGTGCTGTAATTCAGATATTAGTTTAAGAATTGTCAAGATGTAAGTATACATGTATATTCAAATTTGAATTCCCAAAAAATAATTCATGAATGTCAGTAGTACAACAATGGCAATATATAAAGTCTTCACTTTTTTTGTGAGAAATTTTATAAAGGAATATAGATCAATAATTATTATGCTCAAGATTGGATAATTTTTACGGATATTATGAAGTACTAGTACATTTTCTGTAACATTTAAGAGTGGAGAGTGTGTGCAGTTTAAGGCCACCAGAGAGATGAAGGGGTAGGGGTGGGAGGTGGGGAGTGTGGGAAGTGGACAGTTGAGGTGGGGTCTGCAGTTTTGGTGATGGTTGTAGTTTGAAAACGTATTTCATAAATGTGCTAGCAATTTTTTTTATTGATTTTATTTTATGAATTTATTTATCATTTCATTTTGGTTATTTAATTTTTTTTTAAATTTCTTTTATTTCATTTATTGATCATGATAGGAACTTGTTGAAACTGAATAAATGAAGTAATACTATTATTTTCCTTTTTATTTTTTAATTACTTTTTTCCCCCATTTTCTTATACATTGTGTATCCACTTCACAAATACATGCAAACTCCTACTAATGCAGATTTTAAATGGTTGTTTTTAACGTGAATACTTGCATACAGTTGATTAGATATTCCATGTTTGTCTACGATCTGACAGCATACTCTATATGGATATTATCTTAATAAAGCTGACAGCTGTTGCCTATTCATCAGGCAATACTACTATACAGTTCACAGGCCAAGGATTATCAGTATTAAGGGGATGAATATTGCAGTAGTTATTGCATTGGAAAACAAAATCAAAAGTCTGAGTTTGAGCCTCATGTTTTTTTCAAAGCCCATTTTTCAGAAATTTAAATTTATTTTGTTTCATGGTGCCACCCATATGGAAAGATGGAGTATTTGAATTTAACCAAACATGTGGCAACATGACAGCTGACTTAAAATTTCTTTTCCCGCCTTTGATGTTGGGTAATTGTTGTTGAAATTCAGCAAAATGTGCTACTGTTTTCATGGATGGGAAGTGATATCAGGTTGCGAGTTCCTGAGTGAGATGTCGGATAGCATCATAAGCTGCCAGACATAGAATGTGACCTGGAATGAAATTCTGATTGTGTTATATAGATATACATGTTCTAGAGGTAAATTTAAATATGTTGCTACCAAAACCATAAGCACCAATATTGATGTTATCATAATATGTCTGACAGGCCTCAAAGTTACAAAATTTTCTAAGGAGCCATTTGGCTCCTGCAGATCCAGAAATACTGGTCGCCAAATGCAAAATTGGGTCGCCATCCGGCTCCCAAATTAGTCGCTAAATTGAGGCTCTGTCTTTGAAATACTGTATGAATCATTTTCTGAATAATATAGGTTTTGCTTTTGAAATAATTAAACAAATATAATTTGTATTTTTTTTTTATATATGTTAAAGTTTCATTATTCTGGTGATTAAAGATCAATTTACTACCTGATATATTGAGCTCCTTCAGTAATATCTGTCTTGGTTATAAAAAAAAGATTTTTTTCTTTTCCTTTTTTCTTTTCTTCTTTTTTTTTATTTTTTTTTTTTACAGAATAACAGTTTCTGTTACAGAATATATATCACAATTTATTATGTAAGGAGACACAGAAAATATCAGCAGAGCTAGATTGCCAGAAGAAGCTCATAATATAATGGTCGCCTATGGGTGAAATATTCCCGCTGCGACGTAAAGCAATAATTCATTCATTCATAATATAATGAGACACATAATAACAGGAGACAGATAGACAATGTCAGGAGACACACACACAATATCAGGAGACACACAGATAATGTCACTATCCATCACTCACAGGGTTAAAAAAAAAACTGTTACGCATCATTAGTATCGATATAACAAGTAAAATTCCCCACTATGACAAAACTAATGTGGCTGTTGTCAAACCAATGACACTTGAGTAACAGAAGAGGGTGGGAGGTGGGGTGGGGGTGGGGGTGGTTTTGGCTATGGTGACACAAGAACTGTGGTCTTTGAAGATGTGTGGACATAATATACCAGGGACGCCATTTGACAGTCGTAGATCGACAAGATAACAACGGGAAATAGATGTGCAGGGATCTTCTTGTTTCATACAGATAGACCCAGCATCCACACACTTGCCTCCACTGTCGTGATCATTGATTGGGCTGATTGTTGTTGAAAGATAATGGGAAACTGTCACGAACAAAGGAGACAAATTTAAGCACCACAGATATGTAATTTATCTGTCAAGTATGGAAGATGGAATATAGATCATAGTCATTTCATTTCCATATAAAAATTATTTGTAGTGCTGTATAATACTGATCAATTGCAGTATTAGTTTATGTTGTTTTTGACATTGTGGAGTCATTGTTTTTGGCAGATTTTCATAATTATGATGCAATTATTATTTATAGATTTGTCATCTTTCATTCACAACAAGTGTTCACAAAATCCCCCAAATACCTGCTGGGCAGAAGGACTATCATCTTTAAAAGCTCTTGATCCTTCACCAAATGTTCCATAATAATTAGGTTATTATGCTAGTCAGAAAAGTTCTCGGCCCAAAAGGAACGACAATAACAAAAGAATACTGGTCCTTCAGTGCATCTGTCTGTCTGGGACCAATGTATTTTTTTAAACAATAGTACAGATTACTTATTGGTTTGTTTGAATCCCTCTGGGTGAGGCAGTATCTTGTTGGTTGTTGTAGGGCAGTTCAAGATGAAAATGCCTTTACAGCTAACATCCTTGGTTCATGTGCACTACTTTATTTTGGAAGGGGTCTTATAATAATAATAATAATAATGTGCACATTTATATTGTGCTAAATTCACACTCAAAAGCACGCTCATAGCATTACCTTGTTACCCTGGCCAATGGATCCGTGTGCTGTCATTTTCCTTCTCAACTCACAGGGGAGACTTACCTTAGAGATAGTTGTTACATTATTTCCCCTAACAATTTTAGTTGTGTGTATTTTAGAGACATCTCATTTACATTATCATTTGTATAGTCGTTTTTTTTTCTAAAAGAAAATATTAATCCAATACCCATTCATATGTACAGACTGTCACCTAGAATTAGACATTTAAAAACATGTAAATGGTTTGCTTACCTTTAACGCACAAGAAAAGCATCTGTGTTTGTCAGATTTGCCACCTATATAATTACAATTGTACATCTTTAGATTATCAGAATGATGCTGGATGAGCCCCCAAATATTCTAAGTTGATGCATCCTTGAATATTCTAGCTTGACATCTTGGTACTTTTTCTATCCAGGGAGCTGCAACAATGCTGTGTGCTTTAATGGTGGGCAGTGTAATGGCGGCTACAGTCAGTCCTGCTCTTGTCCTCAAGGATTCCAGGGACCGCGCTGTCAATACGGTAAGACCGCATGCATCTTTTACACTATTTCCTACCACTGAGAGATTCAGGTGCTGAGTGGGTCCAGGGTTCTTAGTGTGGGTTTCAATAGTTTAAGAGAACTTTGAAGAAGACAATTAAGTGTTGGATGTAAGACCACATGAACCTTCTACACAATGTCCTCTCCTGGGAACAGGTGCCGAGCAGGTCCAGGATTCTTATAGAGGGTTTGATCCCACATTAATATGTCTTCATTAGTTTCAGAAGTCTTAGAAAAGAAAATTACGGTTTAGATGTATTCCACTGAGATTTGTACCTTCAGGTTGTGGAAGTACAGGAGTCATGGATATTAATTTTCACTACAGTGCTAATGATTAAATATTAGTAAGAGTTATACCTACACTTTCCGAGGTGTATCAGTCAATATCCCTACAATTTTGTTGGGATATTGACCGATACTCTGAGGAAAGTGTAGGTATAACTATCTTAGATGCTTCTTCTGGTCGAGTACTACATCACATAAAATATAAATGTAAAATAGATGTAAAATTTAAACAAAGGTATATAATATAAGTTGTACTAGATCACTAACACTCCAGATCACTCCTGGGGAGCCTCACTTTTGGTTGAACACTTTGTTGCATGCTGTCAAGTCACCACAATATATACTGAGTTGGGGTGAGGTTGGAAGTCACGTGACTTTCTTGCCTTAGTCATATCCAGATAAACGAACCGTCTTAACTTTTGTCAGGTATTTGGTCCTGTGGTACTGACACTTGCATCAAGATCTATTTTTATTGGTTTGATCCGAGGTTCGGGCACATGTATTTCATGAATTTCAGGATATATGAAATACATTATGTACAACACAGTAAAGGAAAAGTGTAGTGTTATTTCTGATATATCTACACTTTCTCCAAAATAGTGTAGGTGTATCAGGATATACACCAACACATAGAACAAAAGAAACTATGGCAATGAGACCGGAAGAGGGATATAAGTATAAGTAAACCTCCCATCCCAAGTATCCCTGGATCCTACCATTTCTATCTATGTTTACTCAGACACTGCTGCTTACAATACACATTGCAATACCTAGTCTGTATGTATTGGCCAATACTATTTCCATGTGGGCCCAACCAATAGAGGATAAGTTCTGCAAACAGCCACAGACCCACAATGACCCTGTCCTAGGCATAGACACAGTTGGTTTTTATTTTTTTTTATGTGGAATTTTTATAATATGTCATCTTTTTCTCTCAATTTTCCAAAATTTATATTGGTTAAAAAAATATGGAAAAATCATTTTGGAGTATCAAGGGAAAAAAGGAATTCATCCAATGGCTTTGATAAAGACATCATGATAACCTATCATGTCTATTTTGTACATCAAATCTACGGTATGTCTATAGCTCTATCCTTGTCACTACTTTCTCACCAAGTCTATTGTCCTATATATTGTATATTAATAAACAGATAATATACAGTATTAAGAATGGTGTCTACTGCCCATGTATATCTTTCCATCAGTATATTTCCCCTAGAACTACAGTCATGAGAATCACCACCTATCACAAACTGCAGACCTGAAATTACTGATGTAACAGGTGTCTCATTTGCACTGGCTGTTGTGCACTCAACAGACTGTTACAACTGTTACTGAGGCCATATGACCCTTTAATAATTCTATTACCATCACTAGTGGTAGTGTTAGGAGAGGCTGAATCAAGCACAGAGGGCTTCTCCCTGTGAAAGGGGCACTGGAGCTATACACTGCATAATCTACACAGTGGTCGTGGTGGTGGATTGTCTCAAAAATAAACATGGTGTAGGTGGGTAGATACATACAAACCCCTGGGGGTACAATGCAGCCCTGTGAAGTAGCTGTGGGTTGATGGAGGTGTAGGGGTGGGGGATGGAGATGGGTGGAGGTTGTTGAATGAAATGACAACAAGGCACAAATGCGATGAAATGCTTCAACAGGTTTTGCCATGAAACCACGTGATATCCTTTGATTCCCAAGGGAAGAATTCCATTCAGATGTATTTATATACATACAGTGATGGTGCATTTGATTGTGTATATACTTGTCTCGGAGACTGTGTTTATAAATCATTATCAGAATATATGTGATCTATGGAAGGACAGTCATGCCATGCAAATATGATGATTGTATAATACAAAATTCGCTTGGCATATTATGACAGAGCAATTTTCGCCTTTGATCGCCTTTTGATAGTAATGGGTATTCTTGACCAAATATTGTTACTCCTTTAACCCTCTCCCTGGTGGATTAGACACAAGTACCACTCTTTAGGGCATCTCTGGTTGCCTCCAATTAATATTATTTCTGCTAGACATCTACAGATACCCTATAGAAGCAGCGATACCGATTGATTCTGTATGGTGATGGTGAACATGTAAATACATGAACATATGATTATGTATTATTTGTATTAATTAATACAACAAGGACTATTTTCACAATGACAGTAAAGACATTTCAATGCTTATTCAGTATTAATTACCAACAAGTTATTATTTAAGAAATTGTCTGTTATATTAATTAATATATGTAGTAGTATAAATGTATCCTAATTAATAGCCGGCTCCGTGGCGTAATGGTTAGAGCGTCGGCTCGGAGTGCGGAAGGTCGCGGGTTCGATCCCCAGTCGCGTCATACCGAAAGACGTTAAAAGATGGTACTTGTTGTTCCCCTGCTTGGCGCTCAGCATTAAAGGGGTAAAGCAAGGACTTGTCGGCTGGAGTCAGTCCTGTGTCTGGGTGGGGTATTCATGTTCTATCTGCGGCATGATATACCTCCAAGTGAGTTATAAACACTGGTGGAAATCCAGACCATCCAGACATATGCATGCAAGCCATGATGTGAGTGAATAAAAATCTTGAAAGTGACTTCAAACCCCAAATCAACCAACAATCCTAATTAATATATGTAGTAGTATAAATGTATCCTAAGGGGAAATGTATTTGTCTTTAGTATTAATAATTCACTGTCATGTAGGGCAACTGTGATTGTCATCAGCATATTGAAGGTTAATGCTAAGACAGTGCTATATGACACATGTAGATCTACAGAGTATTAGAGTGTATACAGTATATATACTGATGCTTCATGATATTACCATAATTCCCCTAATAATTCAAACAGGAGAATAATTACAACCAAATTAAAGTACAAAATATGGTTGTAAATGAAATGGTAAATGAAAGAAGGATTTAAAAAATAAATACATTATTTTAAAATTGTTTTTTATATTTTTTATTGTGTTTGAATAATTAGAAAAGTATGATTTTAAAAAAATTTGGTCATGTCCGTATTTTTAGGGTCGGAAATTTATTATTTACAGCGATTAATTTAGGTGTTCTAACTATTAGAAGGTTTGAATTATTAGGGTAATTACGGTATCAAGCAGGGACACCAATGTGGAATTCTTTAATCTTGTTTTTTCTTGAGCCATGTTTACCCACCATCGTTGTAATATATCTTACAAGTAAACTCACCATGGTATAAATCTGTGTACAGAAAATTGATCTGTTTTCACCTGTGTGAATGTAGACATGGCGGTTCTTAATGTGACAAGATCGTTTCTCTTTGCCTCCCCTTCATCCCAGGTATGTGTGACCTCATTTTCGACATATTTATGCACATTGGAAATTTGGTTATGACATAAATTTACATCAACGCTTGCTTTGAATGTAAGTAATTGTCTGGGTTTTATATTTTTTTCTCAGAGAAAATCTTTTGCTATCGGCTGCTTCATATATGAATTTAATGTGAAATGGTGTTTATTTTGAAATTATACTTCACAAGCGAGGCTTTGTTGCAACCTTAAGTTCATTTTAAGTGAAAAAAATAAATCATTTTAGGTGGGTAAAGCTACTTTAAATGTGTTGTTTTTTGTTTTGTTTTTAACTTATAAGTGTACATTATTTAAGTCTGCAACAAGTTTTCCTATGTCTAGATATATAGATTATACTTCCAACGTTAAAAATAAAAAAGTTAATTTAAAAAGATGGTTACCATGGTTATCCTAATTTGATGATATCATAGTCATTTACATATTAATCTTCACAGTTTTTTCTGTATTTGAAGTGATTCAAACATCTAATTTGAATGTTCAAAGACTGAAGATTGAAAGGATGAAAGAAATTTTTAAAGGTGCACATTTCATCTTTGGAAAATTTAGAGTAGATCATTCAACAAGAATCTCCATTTTATCAATGGCTGACCCTTAGTTTTTGAACAATAAAGTGATGATCTGAGTCAGATGAGATTTTAACGATAGCCACAAGCACTAATGGACAAATAACTGCTATCCTTCCTCTCACTGGTCAGCAGAACTTTGACCTGTTGACCAAGACCTGATTTTATCATGTGTCAATATGTGATGATAGCCCCAATTATGTCCTGATAGCAGCCCATATTGAACATGATATGCATCTTGATATTGAGGGCCAACATGGGTGGTGTTATCTGTTTTAATTCAATTCAAATATCATTGTATGTTGTAACTGAACTTTTAATTTAAAGATAGTTTTGCTTATAATAAATGGCCAAACATTTAATCTAGTATTCATCACAAATATTTTGTGTTAATAAAAACTGAAATGTAAATAGAAAGCACTTCCACTATTTTTGTTCTTAGTATTGATTTAAAGTATCGCTGACTTTCGTGTAGAGCCTCAAATGATGACCATGCAGAGATGTGAGTTGAAGATGAATAAAAATGCTGCTCAAGAAATTTAATTATGTCCATCTGATATATTATCATACAAATTGAACTTCAAAGTATGTTTGAATATTGAGCTAATTTAGCAGAATGTCGGGTTTGTTAAGATTGTTATATCCTGGGTATATAGACATTATCCCTAGACATCATAATGAATCACTTTTTTCTTTGGTATTGTAGCTGGATGAGTGTATTATTGGGTGTTTGATTTAAATACACTGTTACAGTATGGTCATTAAAATTATTCCTTATTCTGCTAATTAGCTATGAGTGTAGCCATTCATACAAATATTAGAATCATTAAAAGAAGTTTAATATTATATCAACCTAGACTTGTATATAACCATCTTGATACAGCATACATTCAATCAATTAATCAATTTTGTATACACTCACTGTAGGAAACCCCAAGCTATTACCCCATTATTTTGTTTCTTGGGCCTCCGTCATACTACTGTTTGCAAGGAATATTGTTTGTAAATAAATACCAAAAAAAATTAAAAATTTTAAAAAAGTAAAAATAATATAAATAAAATTAAAAATTAAAAATTAAATAAAAATAAAAATAAAAATAAAAATAAAAATATAAATATAAATATAAATATAAATAAAAATAAAAATAAAAATAAAAATAAAAATAAATAAAAATAAAAATAAAAATAAAAATAACAAATAAATAAAAATAATAATAAAAATAAAAATAAATAAAAATAAAAATAAAAACAAAATAAAAAAATAAAATAAAAATAAAATTAAAAAAATAAAAATTAAAAATAAAAATAAAAATAAAAATAAAAATAAAAATAATAAAAAATAAAAATTATATAGTAAAAATAAATAAATAAATATAAATAATAACCAAATACAAATAAAATAAATAAATACTATTTTAAATATAATAATAATAATAATTTCTTATAATAATAACAAAAATAATAATGAATACATGTAATGTGCACTTGATGTAAGTTATCATGAAAGTTCAGGAATTAAGGTACAGTATAATGTACCAGTTTGCTGAATTTAATCACTATATGGTTCTAAATATTTCCTTCAAAAAAGAAAGTAAATGGATACACAGGGGTGTAAAACTTTCAAAACAAAAAGTCTGACATACTACAACAACCGAAAAATGTGGGACTCATTGCGGAAGTTAATGAAATTTGATAAGGAAGAAAACACAGTAACGGAACACAGACCAGTATAGGAACATTTTGGCAATAGCATGAGGCACCACACATGTGGCACATGTTAACATAGATGTTGTTCAGCCGCAAGATTGTTTAGTTTGTGATTAGTGAAATAGGTAGGTATAACCTATCTATCCAAAATAGACACTTTGCGGAAGGCTCAAAATTATGAAATTTAGTCCCACGTCAGATTGGGAATTTTGATGGCTTTTGCCAATTTTGAAGTCATTTGGCCTTTAATTCTTTGGCTCTCAATATTCTTTGAAGGTGGCAGTGCAGCTGATGAGAAAAGGTTCTAAAACTTTCATTTCATCCAAGAAAATGTAATTTTACTATATTTTATAATTATGTATTATTATTTTTTTAAATGTATTATTATTTTATAATATGTGTTTACATTTTTCAACCTGTTTTATATTTGGTTAAGTACACTGCCAGGTTAGTTTTAATTTTGTGTAATATTCATGCAATATGTATTAAAATAGATTTGATTAACAATACTAGTGTTATATCTTATTCAGATTATTATGACAGCATCGAAATTTAGAGATTATAAGTGGAAATTGATGAATCATAACCTAATTTTAGAAGAACAAAATACCGGTAAATCTTACAATTTAAACAAACACCACCACAAGGATTTGGCTACATGTTGTAGGATTCATTTTGAAATTTCACAGAAGATAGACTCAGTGGTGGACAACTATGGGATATTATTTGAAGTACTGTAAAAGACTTATATTTCGCGGACGCAAATTTTGCGCAAATGCTATAATTGCCATATTTGCGTGAATTAAATTATGCGCATTTGCTACACACAAACATTCAATATTCAAACTTAAGTAAACTTAGGGCTTCATATTTCACGTGGACTATAATTTTGCGCAAATTGTCTTTGAGCATATAGCGTGTAATATAAGTGCGCGAAATATAAGTCTTTTACAGTATATTCCATGTCTGTCTGTCTGGTTTCTCTTTTCTGTCTATTGGTGTCTTTCTTTCTCTATCTTTGTGTGCCTATCTCTTTCCTTTGTCTCTCTTTCTATCCATTGTCTCTCTGTCTGTTTCTCTCTCTCATCTCTCTTTCTTTTTGTGTCTGCCTGTCTTTGTGTCTGTCTGCCTGTCTCTCATCTGTATCTACGTAATGGACAAAGATTGTTTACCTCGCCCAGAATGATATGCTATTTCTTGCATCTGGATGCCCTCAAAATTTGGCACAGATAAAAATGGGTGAATAGCCTTCTTGAAATTTAAAGCCACCATTATCTGAATTGTTTACAATTGAATAAACATTATGCTTTTTATTGCAAATTCTTTTCTGAAAGTTTAAACATAGAGATTTATCTAACAAAGAGTATTAATGCTCCAATATGTTTCATCAGTATCAGTGATAGCATTTATATTGTCAGTCATCACAAGGTGGGGCTATAGTTTTCATTATGGTAGATCGTTCTGTAGGTAGGCATTATTGTCATAGTTATGTCGTAAACTGAATTATTCTCATAATCTTTGTCACATTCCAAAAGTATATTTTTGTTGAATTTCATGATAAGCATCGGAGGAAGTCTTCGACAATTGTTTGTTTTCAGAAGAAAACTGAGCCACAAATCTCTCTATGAAAATATTTGTCCTGTGATACTGAACAGTGATGATATTATCTGGGTAACCACAGATATTTAGGCAGTACACATACTTGCTGCAACAGCTCTACTAAAAGCGGTAACTCTTCAACTCATTTCCATTTATACATGCTGTACCAGATAACAGACATTCCAATATTCTGTGCTCATGCCCTCTGATGAGAACATTAAAAAAGTATAGTTCCATAAGGGGACATAACTCCAAGTGGTATTACTCAGTGTAAAGAGAGAACAACCAAATTTGCCTTGTTTCATTTTCATTTACAAAATGTTTGTATTTATATTCGCAAGACAAAAATAATACACAAGCTATTGAAATATTGAAAACTAGAATGACATGCAGAAAGGGTAGCTTGTTGGCCAATATTCCTGCGTAGACAAATCAAGTGTAAGTGCTTCTGTTCACCCAGTAATGAATAGGTACCTAGTACAATCAAATAGAAAAGTAAATGCTAACCATTTAGCACTTGAAACAGCAGTTTTGGTTGTATACCTTCCAGGGAGTTGATAAAGAAAACGAAGGCACACTGGTCCATTGACTGGGGTAATACCAATGTAGTTCTTTGAGCATGATTTCAAGCATGGATACAGCTCATTATAAGTGGACATTATTATCTTTGGATGACAGTTTGTAACCTTTCTAAGATCTTGAAGTGCCATTTGTCTATTTACAATCATTCCAGTGGTCCTGTTTGACTAGATTATTATAATATCCCAGGCTCCAGGAAATGTCTCAAATAGTCCAATTCAATAAATCATCCACGAATAGTTAAGAAAGTCAGGAAGTCATGATTATATCATCAATTAAACTCTTTTTTTTTTACTGCAGGAAGTTGAAATCCTATGCAACCTGTTATCAAATTTGATACTTTCCATGCTCAGTAAAAACCCCATCTTAATGGCTACTACACTGTTGGTGCAGTAAATAACCACACTTGTACTATCAGAAATATTTAAGAGATTTGTAGTGTGATGTATTTGTTTTTAATTCCCATCTGTCAGTCTATCGGTGAAATCACTCATTATGGGGTATGTGTACAGTCAGTCTGTACTCTGAATAAGACTCAATGAGAACACCCACCAGAACTGAACAGAGCAGAACTGAACAGAACAGAACAGAACAGAACAGAACAGAACAGAGTATTATTCTCATAAAGTCACACATCTGACATGGAGAAATACAGTAAATTACAGAAAGTACACCTAAAGAGACACCCACTGAATACACCCGTGTACACAGTAGACACATGCAGCATGGAGTTATTGGAGAATGGTGTAATACCATTAGCATATCATAGCATTAACATATCTTCATGTTATTATTTTATCAAAAGAACGTGTCTTTCTCAGCCCTAATATAAGTGGAGGATAACATTTCACTTCACATGAAGTTGTATATCTCAAAGTATATTTTGAGTGCATCATTTACTGAATTCTGAATTTTGCATTTGACTGAAAGAGCAGAGGCAGAGCCAACTTTTGCACACCATCATTTTCTATAGTTTACCAAAGTCTACTACAGCTTACCAGAGCCCATTAGCTGACCAGCTAGTTATAGCTCTTCCAAGTCAATTATAGCTGACCAGAACCTACTGTAGCTCACCCAAACCAACCGTAGCTCATCTGAGCCATTTTAGCTCAATGGTAGCTTACCATAACCTACTATAGTAGTTCACTAGGACTACTGCAGCTAGCTTCAAGCAAGAACTGCTCACCTTCCACAAGTACGTATGTACATGTATGTATAGCAGACGTTCATGAGGCCTATAAAACTGACAACATTTGAGAGGAAAAAGCATTAGTCTACTCCAACTACTGGCATTATGAACGACGGAGATATGAGGATTTACAGTTGTTCTGTCAGAGCAATGTACGCTTGCTGTTCTGGCATTGTTTTTTATACTCTTCTACACCAATGATCAGCTTTAAAGAGCTTTCCCAAAAGGTGCAGTTGCAGTGATTCATCCTTGGGTCTTGGTGACTGGAGGAGGTGGAGTGAGGATGCTGAAGTATGATTCTGCCAATTTTATCTACAGTCGAATTATCCATGGCATATGGAGCAGATGTTATTTTCAATTATTTTTATCAGTGACTTAAAACAGTCGCTACTGCATACTTCGGTGTGTCCTAACATGTCAGTGCTCATATAAAGTTTCAGTTTTTAAATTAGGTAGAGTATTAGCATAGGCATCATGGATCAGAATATTCTTAATTAACAAAAAGGAGAAGTATTTTGAAGGCCAGGCACCAGGCATTATGAAACTTGTTTGAGTACAAACTCGTGCTCAATTCAAGGTTTTGTTAAAAGAATCTCCATATACAATTTCAGCTTGAGCATGAAATCGTGCTCAAAACATTTCTCAGAACCTGGTCTTCTTAGCAAATTTTAGATGCATGATCATGTCGTCTCAAATTTGTTTGTAGTCATTTTTTAAAAACTAATCCAGTACACCCTTATGAACTGCGGAATTGGATGTATGTAATTTCGCAAAGATGGCTTATCATTGGACCTCAAATAGCACTTGGATTATAGCACAAGTGCCATGTGATATACTTCCTTAATCCCTAATATTAGATAATGGTGAGAGATTGTAAAACAATTCTTATTTTGAATACAAATATGTTTAAAGGTGGTGTCTTACTGCGATATCTGTAAACTATTAAAAATATTACCGTGAGAGTGCCCAGCGCGAGAGTGCCCACCAGCATTTCTTTCATGTAGTTAAATCAATCAAGTTGTTCTTTCATTTTCTCATATAACAGATGTCAACACTTTGTCTTTAACACTTTAAACTAACTCGTTAGTAAGTGTTATAATCCTGTGTTAATTACTGTCAGGTTATCCAGTTGATATTCCTTTCCGAGCGACCTGTGAATTCCGATATTCTTACCTTTCATGCATAGGGTCACTCTCGTGGTAAGTAACCATTGTTCAGAAAGGTCAAATATTAAATGAACCATCTTGTACTATAATGAAGATACTAACTACTACTACTACTACTACTACTACTATTACTAACTAATACTAACTAACTAACTTACTAGTAGTAGTAGTAGTAGTAGTAGTAGTAGTAGTAGTAGTAGTAGTAGTAGTAGTAGTAGTAGTAGTAGTAGTCATTATTATTGATATTGTTTTATTATTATTATTGTTATTGTTATTGTTAGTACTATTATTATTACTATTATTATTAGTAGTATAACAATGCATGCAACATTTCACCTACAGAAATGGTTCCATGTATTTGGCTTAAGGCTGCCTAAACTAGTATATTAGTTGATGGGACATGGTCTGTGTGTCTGTCTGTGTGTGTGTGTGTGTGTGTGTGTGGTGTGTGTGTGTGTGTGTGTGTGTGTGTGTGTGTGTGTCTGTGTGTGTTTGTGTATGTGTGGGGGTTTGTGCGTGTGTGTATGGGTGTGTGTGCGTGCGTGTGTGTGTGTGTGCTCGCGCGCGCGTATGTGAGAGAGGTCTCGCATACATGAATGTGTGTGAATTCCAATGCATGCATACAAGTACGGTCACCTTCTGCTTTGTGTTTTTAAGAACTTAAACATAGGCAGATGTTTAAAAGTAATTATAACGTCAAGACACGGACAGATGCTCGCTAGCGTCAGGTAAGTAGTATTAGCCACAAATCCTCAAAGCCAGACGTCAACGTTGTCAGCTGCATACGCTCTGATAAACCCGAGCGTCACAAATATCCACAACACGCTCTGAGAGCTATACGTCATAAATAGCTGCAAAATACATTCTGAAAGCAGCAAACGTCATAAATAGCAGCCTCAGATGCAATCGGAAATACTTCTCGACATCTCTAGTCGGATATATGCGCTCGTACCTAAATGGTACATTTCCATTACGTACCACGGCCATCAGATGGCCCTATCAATCAAAATGCACGTTGCGGAAAATGTAGCTTGTTGTTCAATATACTTCTGTAGGCAAATCAATGTACACACTTTCAGGTAAAATACGTTTGACCATGCAATATGTCAACAAGCCGTGATTGTATGCCTTTAAAGTCGATAATATATGCTTGTGCGTAAGAATACATATATTTGTTTGGCTGCGGTCACGAGGTGGTCCTTCCAATCAAATTGTTTCTAATTTGAAATTAAATAAATAATTCTACATAATTTTTCATCAGATTTCGCCCAGTTTGTTAATTCTATGTATATTATTTCAATATATGACAACGAAGTGTTGACATTCCATTCGTCAATGTTCATAACATATTTGATTGCCATTTGCCCATTTCCGTAACACCTGTCGCACATTTCCGCCATTATAGAAACCGTCCACTTAGGTCAGAGCGCATCTGCGAATATCGCTTGGTCAATCCGAATGCCTCAGACGTACTGAGAGCGTCATAGGTCATAACATCAACGCTATGACAGCGCCATACGTCACAAATAGCTGCCACATATGTTATCAGATCGCAATATATGTAGATCTGTATATTGGCTTAATATCACAATATATGTCACAATATATGTAGCTGCTTTCGACTTTCTGAAACGTCACAAATACATGTAGCAGCCGCCGTTCTGAAACCGTCAGACGTTACAAATATGACATCTGAATGTAGAAATCACCATCAGACGTTCTTAGAACGTCAGACGTCACAGATACCTGCCGCGATTCTGAAAACATCAGATGCCACAAATATCTACCACAAACGTTCTGAATGCACCATATATCATTGAACTATAGATGCATGGTAATGCTGTGAGCTAAGACATTCAATTATTCTTTATATATTTGAAACTACTTCCTTTGAACTCTTCACCAAGAGGATGACCTTAGTCCAACAATATCGATTCATTCGCACTTTCTGTCAAATTCTAATCAATCATCGGTAATTCCAGTGCAACCCTTACCTATAAATACACCATCATAATAGTTTGTACATGAATGATTGCATAAGTGTCGCAGTCCCCTCACTTTAACCTCGGGACGGACCTAGAGTAAGAAAGTATCCACGGCATGCTTATATAAAACATCACCGTACTCGAGCCTGAGTGAAGTAGACGTAGAGCATCACATAACCGTTTTTACAATCATACATAACTGTACAATGTCAGCTGTCGTCCACCGTTGCAGCATTCCTGTTCCATTAGCATGTTTTATAGACAAGATACAATCCAAGATTGTGTTGCATTGTTACAGCGTAAAGTTAAAGCAGTTTTTTCTTATTAATGGCTAAATTTGAGCAATATTGTAGGTTGTTAAAGACATTTTACTTGATTTGTTCTGAAGAGCATTAACCGGTATTACCCACATCCTAATTACATTTGAAACAAATTAATGCATTGACTGACAAACGTAATCGACATTTCCGTAGACTGATCTCTGATCAAACTTGAATCGGTCGATAACTTTCAAAGGACTCGAAGACTGCTGTCAGTACTTTAACAAATAGGTCAAACGTTCGTTGCATTGATGAATTGAAATCAACTGCAAAGTGTTGGGTGTTTGATGTTTTCTTGGATCCAGAAACAAAGCTAGTAACTAAATGCATAGTTCTGAAACACGATCAAGCTGTGAAGACGTTATTATTGGTGTTTCAAACATCTATTACCAGATATCCCACATTCAATTTTTACTTAATACTGGTGGTGTTCATTCTACAAAAGCAAGTATCCACGTATCAGATGTCCATCATCAGTTACAGATCATGTTCAAAAAGTAATGGTTTTCCACTGAACAAGTCCATCTTTCTAGCTATGTAACGTCAGCGTGGACCTGAAACTGCTGTACACTATACAATCAAATAGCTCTCCTGGTGCATAGAATCTAAGCTCTCCACACCTGAATGCAAATGCTGCAATTGAGTTTCCTATGTAATGGTATTTTATCACATGGTTTGAACAGTATACGTTATTTGTTATTAATTTTGAAAACTAATGAAGTGACATATAAGACATTCAATTCATTTTGTAATAATTTCATACTTTGACGTCAACACGATTTCCTGACTGTTGATTGGCTAAAAAATAATCGCGTGACAAACGTTTACACCAAAGATAACTACATGTATTATCATTGAAATTATGTAAAATTATGTATTACCACTGTTCACATTTAAGCCACTCCCAGAGAAGATATGAATGAAGGAAAGATGCATAATTATTGACTGATTATCTGACAGACTTCAGGCTAGGATAAATGTGTAGACATCACTACCGTGGTATTTTATACTAAGCACTTCATTCCATTAGTATGGACACCAACGACGACTACACTGTTTGCTGTTGTTTCACCTCAGTCATTGGAACTTTTGGTCGACCCAATCTTAATGTAATTGAGATGAATGGAACAGTTCGTATGAACATAGGTCAGGCTTAACTATGTCCAAAAACTGTAAGTAAATACAGAATTATTGGCGATGGTTGCGTGTGTGTGTGTGTGTGTGTGTGTGTGTGTGTGTGTGTGTGTGTGTGTGCGTGCGTGTGTGTGATTTTTTTGTTTGTGTGTGTATTTGTGTGTGTGTGTTTGTGTGTGTTTGTGTGTGTATGTGCGTGTATGTGTGTGTGTTTGTGTGTATGTGTGTGTGTTTGTGTGTATGTGCGTGTATGTGTGTGTTTGTGTGTATGTGTGTGTGTTTGTGTGTATGTGTGTGTGTTTGTGTGTATGTGAGTGTGTTTGTGTGTATGTGTGTGTGTATGTGTGTGTGTGTGTGTGTGTGTGTGTGTTGCTCGCTTTCTCGTTATATCCATCTACTTCATTGCACCAGTCTATTCAGGATGGACAACAACAAACATAATTCCACATTATGAAAAACAGCGATCTTATAATATCCTGAGTCTACGGAATGATTGTGTATATTACAACACAGACGTAACATTAAGTCATATTTTCCGGAGATGACTAGATGCACTCCACCATCGCTGGCGGAAATATGGAAGGACCGGGCGGGTTCTTCACATCATATTGGAGGTAATGGAGTGGCCATGTCGAGGCTAATGGAGAGTATATGACGTATGGGGAACCCAGTGCATGGCCTGTCCTTGCATACAGAGTTAATTGCCCGCTCAGTGCAATGGGCTCAGGATTATAATTTGCATGTATTTGTGCCTAGGTTTGTATGGTTCTCCTGAAGTGCAAACCAAAATTTTCCTCGATTTTACGTCGAATTTATTTGCCGTTCATTTTACGTGAATTAATTACTGAAATACATACTTTTGTCTTGTATAATTTAATGGTCTAAAAGTAAGGCAAATGTATACATAATATCTGCAAGTTTTTCATTATACAATTGAATTAGTATTCATGGTATACTGAAATCAGTCTCAGCTCGTCATCAAGCAAGATTCAACACAGAATCTCTGGACCTTCATTTTATATTACATGTATGTAGTGAAGACTCGCATATCCCACTGTCAATCATTAGACGGATGGCCCTGCTGTGCGCATGCGTGTTCGGTAATGTTTGACACAACCGGAAAGGAATCCCCACAAAGGATTCTTGTTATTACTCACAGCATGAAGGCAAATCTGCAGCACTTTAACTAGACACTAAGTGTGTATATAATTAGCCTAATTCCAATTCTCCGTCCATATTGTCGCTAGGACAAGAACGAGCCAGTGGCAACTGACATCAATCTACGGGACACTACTTCATAATGGACACTACTTCATAATGGACACTACTTCATTATGGAGATATCAAACGATCTACGACCTGGATATCACTCCAAATGATTATATGTTGTGTTCCTTTCAACTTAAACATGCATATGTACGGATGATCGTAGATGGATAGTGCGTCTATTAAGTAGAAATAGCCCGGCATTTAGCGTAGCATTGACAGGGTCGTGGTTTACATCAGTCCGGTAGCATTACGCCATAGCGTACAGTGATACATCGAATCAGTTTCCGAGCGGAATTGAACGCAAATCTGACAATCAGTAAGTTTTTATTTTCAATATAGAACTGTGTTATTCTGACTACAGTATCGTTAAAATATAAATTCGACATAAAACTAAATGGCAGAATGGCGGCCCCCGATGGTATAAACAATACATAAATATTATCCACAGACCAAACACATCTACATCCCACCAGTATAGTCCTGCTGTTTCCATTAAAAAGGTCATGCAGTTCAATCCAACCGTAAAAGTATGCTATAGCAGTAAGATGTTTTCTAATAGCAAATAGAACGGTTAATGAGCATATTATGGATATGTTTAGACTATAGGTAGTTGTATTTCATTTGTTAGATTGTGTGCGTTTATGTTGTTAGCTTTCTGGTTTGTTATTATATATGTTTTCCCTTTTTATTTTATTCTTGGTTTTCCAATAATTGTTTCGTTTGTCTGTGTCCGGTGTTTATGTGTGTGTGTGTGTGTGTGTGTGTGTGTGTGTGTGTGTGTGTGTGTGTGTGTGTGTGTGTGTGTGTGTG
>JAUTBT010004703.1:0-27087 GCA_032361225.1 Lepetodrilus schrolli | reverse complement strand
TTTTAAGTCGCTTTCAAGATTCTTTCACTTATATCACGACTTGTCAGTTTAGGGCAGGAGAAAACCCGCAACATCCGCAGAGCTGAATGTTGCAGTAATCCTGCGAGCATCGGCTGGTAGGTCTACTCAGCTCCTAAGATTTACACTGTTTCGCACAGCAGTCATTATATCAGGTATAAATATACATGGTATACTAGTCTTGAATACAATCACGGGTTTGTTTACATATTTCATGGTCAAACGTATTTTTACATGCAAGTATGTACATATGATGTGTCTACAGAAGTATATTGGGTAACCAGCTACATTTTCCGCATATCCCACTGGGTTTCAATTATATATTGTTTTATAATATGTATGTTACGTAGCTATAATGGTAGTATTGGTAGTTGTCGAGAAAGTTTATTTTGACCGTGTTCAATGATTAGAGTTATCCCCCTTAGTATATTATATTATAGGAAATCGAGATATTACAGTACATTATTCGGGTTTTATCGAAAATGTAAACTGCAATAGAATTTTACCTATCCTATAGCTGTGAAAAGCTAGTTCGATGTACAAAACCGATTATATATGTACTTTGCATTTTGAACACCAATTCGGTCCAAAACGACAACTTAATCTGTGATTGCATGTTTTTTGAAAGACGATTAAAAGTACTAATATTAAAATAAGCTTGAATTCACTAATCCGTGATGATTTTACAGCAGTTTAGCCTTTGTACTCATGTATTCATGGGCGTGTTCTAAACTGATGGAAAACGAACTGCAATAAAGTTAATCGGCTGGTCATTTGCATGTCAGAGTTGACAGTGTAATAAATAAAATACTAAACGAGATTCCGTGTGATACAATTTTTATGAGACTCGTGAATATTTTTGGTATCTGCCTCACTTTCGGTCGTCAGATACCAAAACTCGTTTCATGAAAATGGTATCACATGGAAGCTCGTTTAGTATTCTCTTTGTCTACCCATTCGTCTGTCTGAACAAAAAGATTAATGTTGAAACTTTGAATTGTTCACATGTTAGTCAGCCTTATTTTGTCGTTGTATTCACTCTGAGCCTGACAGTTATTTCCGTTCTAAATCTAAATTTTTAGGACGTATATAATTTCACTCTTCCGTGCTGGAGGCGTTCACGTCATTATATTACATAAGCCTAAATTTGGAAACGGGGAAAGAAAATCAGAATTGATAGTTAAAGGTCGTCACACAGCAACTTTTGATGTAGCTCGAGAATTCTCTACCCTTCCCTACTGACCATACGCAACTTTTAATATGGGTATATCGCCAGGAGAAGAATCTTGAGAAACTTGTAATGTAACTAAACAGTAACGGAGGGATGCTTTAAGAGAAATCACTGTACATGCAATGAAGATTAACGTTAGATTACCTGAACACACACAATAACATTGATGTGCCAATCTTGTACGATTATCGAACATTTGCAACCACAGATTCTTGAACCTCAACCCGCCGACAAAACAAAACAATAGTTCATTTAAATAGAAAATGTGGGGTTTTTTTTCAATTCATAAATCACACGAGCCGAGTTTGCTTTATAGTGTCGTGAAAACAGACCCAAATCCCAGTATAGTCTGGCTATGTACGACCCCCAATATGTGCAATGACGCTTTAAAGGTGTTTTAAACATTTTCACTATATACATTTCATTGTTGCTATTTTTCTTTCTACGTCACGAATTCATTACCATATTACCCAGATGCCTGTGAATATGTAAACATGTTTTTAATTTGTTTCGACTCGCGAAGTAGAATATCAAATGATACATATATAGTTATGCTTCGTGCGAGAGTTTTATGAATGTTATTATAGCACTTATAGGATCTATACTATATGGAAAATGTTTTTATTTTTAGTTTCTAAATAAACCTGTAACGTTATTCTATTACATGTATTTACATATACACTATATAACAATGTATTAATTATGTGCTGTTAAACATTTACCGTGTTTGTAAACTATCGACATGGCTTCTCAGTAATATGCAGTATGCTATGTTGGAATGTTTATAATTAGTAGGCTATACTTTTATAAAAGTTAAAATGTCAAACTGAAGCATATGTGTGTAGATATAACAATTATATTTACACCGATTTCAGATACAGAGTAGGCCTATAGTGACCCCGTCGAAATCTGGCAAGTTCACAGAGGCATGTGGGTAATATTGATAATGAATTTGTGACGTAGAAACCAAAATAGCAACAATTAAATTTATATAGTGAAAATGTTAAAAACAGAATCTACTGGGGATTGGGTCCGTTATCATAAAAATATTAAGCAAACTATAGACTCAGACAACAGTGTGATTTATTTGGAAAAACAAATGAGGTCTACGTAAATGAAGCCGACTATAGTTGTAATAAGTAGATTGCCATTTAGCTTGCATATTACGCACATCTCACGCGATTTTATTTTCCAACAATAGATAGGCCCTATTTATTTTCTCTCAAATGATAAAAAAGGAGAAATCTGGAGAAAATACAGAAATATTCAGATCTACAGGGCTTTGCAAGCTACGGTGGTATAAAGAAGAGTAACTTTCTATCTTGCTTTTCCTACTATGGCCTACTATTTAGTCAATTTATTGAAGGAATGACTGTCGAGTCTTCTTGGTAAATTTGGTCTCGTGACCCATTGCGTTCATGCGTATAATGACAGTCGCGAAAGACAACAGAAAATATGGTTGGATAGTGAGAATTTAATTCGAACTATTTTGGCGTATGCAACTGTGCAGAAATTGTGACAACGTCTTAAATGAACGTCATAATGCAAACGTCACAGGCATTGTCGTCAAACTGTTGTATACTAGTACTTCTCAAGCATGTATACTATAATCTAAAGGAAATATTCATTGAAAGTAGAAATTGGACCCGTGTATCTTGAATTTGATATGTTTGGCATGAGCTCAGGTTTTATTTGGGCGTTGCAGTCTTGGGTATAGTGTGATATATTGGAGGTATGCGTGATTTCCATGTAGGCTGATATAACAGAGTCTGAAGTCTATCACCTAATAGAACTGGTAGAATATAGGCCGAGAAGCTCTGACCGTCATACCAGCATGCAGTAGAAGATCAGCCAGTAATCATAATTTGCTAATTCCTTATTTTGACGTTTACCGAAGGATAAGACAATGATACTGTCATAATAGAACTTTCGATCCGACAATACCTTGGTGTCGTGGTGTTGCGGCGTTAGTCAACATATTCTGTGGATTTTATGCCTTATTTTTAGAAACCGCCACTTGGTGTATATTGAATGAAGACTAGCAACCACGTTCCCACATCTGTCAGGACATTTTGTCCACAGCTTCATCCTCCAAGATTGACACAACGCTAATGTACTACTAAATATCCACCAGCAAGGAAACAGTTAATAACTGCTGATGAAAGGCAGTGCAAATGGGTTCCTTGGACTAATTGGTTCTTATTCATAAAGGTTGTTCCCATCTGTAACACAATGTAGCCCTTGGGTTACACGATACAAGGTTGCTCTGTTCGACCGCTAACGTCGACTAATCAACTAATTTCCAAGTTAATTTTCTATCCATTATGCCACTGGTCTTTGACATGAACCATAAGCAAAATATAACGACTGACAATTTCTAAGTAGAAAAACACACGCTTTTATTAAGTAACACAATGGATTGTGAATGCAGTATAGGTCTAACGTAAATTATCCATTGGGGTATCAGTATCTAATCAGTTCATAACATGCTCTAAAAACGTTCGGAATATAATTTTCTTTAAAGGAAATCTTTCACATATAATTATCTAAATATAAAATTATTCATGATTGTAAATGTAAACACGAAAATTATCTTGACCATCGTTGACAAAGGAACCATAAATGTAACATTCGTAAGTTTCATCTAGAAATACAGTAATGTTCCTCATAGCACCATAAAACAAAATCTGTTTTAAGAAATAATTCACACACACACACACACACACACACACACAATTTAATCATTCGAACAATGCAGGATTGTACTTGATATGTTTGAGGTAAGTATAACTCCATAATGTAGCACCCAATAGTTAAGATACTATGGTCCGGTTGTATGAAACGATAATGTTCCCTTAACGTTTAACGTGTCATTAACCCTCCATTAACTAATGCAGCATTACGTTAGCATTAAAGGTCAATGCAGGAATAACGGCTAATGACGTCACTAGTTAATGGCACTTTCATACAACCGGGTCCAGGACATTTACCATCAAATATTATGGAGCACAAACATAAAAATCAACTGTCAAGATAGACCAGTAGTACTCGTCGTGATGAGTCAAGGAATTGGAAGATTTATTTAATGAACTTTGTGTATACTGTATAATATCAAAAGATAGCCATTAATAGTAACAATGAACATTCTTAGACTTCACACATTCAACAGGTTTTCATCTCATCTGATACAAAGCTACATGATTATCAGCAGTTTGGACATGTCTTCATCTATCAAGAAGACATAAAACAATGTCTTCATCTATCAAGAAGACTTAAAACAATATATCTGAATTTGGCACTTAAAACAATAGTGTAACAATCTCGCAAGGTAAGGACACCTTATAATCAAGTATATAATTGCTAGACAAACATAGGTACCGTTTCATGGTATTCACATTAACAGTTTATCAGTATAGATTAGAAACGATATATCAGTATAGTCATAGAAAGAAAGAATGATGAAAAGATTTACAGAATAAATAACATTGTATAATTGTGACCTGCATTAGTAAATCGACAAGTAGCTTATGAACACTGGTTGCCATTCTGTTTATGTTACAAGAGTCTTTATACAATCTTCAATTAATTATTACAACAGAAACACATTTATTGAATACTACACCAAGGTCAATATTGAAATATGTAAACAGACACAAAATAATTATGCATAATTAATTTGACAATAACTGTCATAACGGTTTGGTCTCTTCCAAGTCAAATGTTGTTTGAGGTCCAATAATGAATTAATTAATGCTTTACGTCGCAGCAGGGATATTTGACTCATGCGAGATGAGGTCCCAATGCTTGGAAAAGTAGTAGGATAATGAACTAACTGGCAATACTATATCAGCAGTTATCTTGCATTGCTATTCAGTTTTAACACGTTTCATTGCTCTTACTGCTATCCACCTCTCCACTTCCATGGCGTTCTGCAGGTTGGCATAGATGAGGAAGTACAGCACCAGACGACCGTTGGTGGAAGCTGGAAGTGAAACAGCCAGGTAATCATCCTAAATGGTAACCAATAATGACGATGGTCGCTTAGTAGATTTGAAGAATGAGTTCAGGAATTTGAATCCACCTCCACATCTGGTTCTCGGCACTAATTTAGTAGATCGCAAGACCTCCCAGTTAGATGGTAGTCAAAAGAACAACTGTCTATAAACAGCATACACGTATGTTCAGCACTACAAACCTAGGCGAACACGTGACTACCCCCTCTGCCATAGATTTAGTGAATGCTAGAACATCAATGGGGGTATTGTTTATAGGTGACCACAAGACCGCAATGTTAAGTCTGCTGGTCAATATAACAATTGAGACGAGAATGAATTATGAATTTACTCACTTTGCGACTGAGGATACTGATATTTACGTATCATATGGAAATCGACGTGTCATGCAGGAGTCCTTCTGCGTCGTATATAACATGCGAGTTAATCAGTTCTGTGCCAGTAGCTGAGAAGCAGATACACATGAATACCAGGACAAAATGATTGCATAGCTGGTAACACTCGGAGATAAAGGGCTATGCAAATATCACTAATTGTGTGTGTGTATGGTTACGGTCACAATAAAATGTCACACTTACTTACAATCACTTGGTTGAAAGTTTTAAATCAATGGAAGTATAGAATGCTTGGTGGAATGCATTAATGTGGACTACTTTATATGTAGACATAGTAGTAATACACTACCTTGGTGTTAGCACGAAAGTCCACAAATTAGCACTCTAAGACCCAGTGAATCTTGTACAAGACTGTAATTTCATTAGCAATAAACATATCTATAAACCATATTTTAATTTTAAAATGATTCAGTTAGTTGTTAGATGACGTACAAGTATACAAAATAGGGCAATGGAAGTTGAAACTTTTTGTGAATGGAGTATGGACGCAACAATTTGTCGTGTAAACTTTTGTCACGTGACCATGTTTTAGCCAATCGCCAGTCGCGAGATCGTGTAAACGTCATAGTAAGAAATTATTTATTATTATACTGCTGCTGTCATGTCAAGCCTTGGAGTGTTGCTCTTTAACATAAACTGGTCCTGTGTTCTATGTGCGCACCTATTATACATTCGACATGTCAAGTGACCAGTCTGAGCGTGACGTCACACAGCAAAACTCTACGTTATTTCATAATCGGTAATGTGACGTCAATCAAAATCAACGTACGACTCGAATACGTAACCAATCGAGTATATTTTACATAGTTATGTTGGAAATTGACCATGACATTAAATAGAGGTGTAACCAGCCTCTTAGACATATGATTCTAGATTTCGTAGACGTTTTTGTTCAGCAACCCTAAAAATCCTATAGTGAAGGAATGGGGAAATTTACGAGTATAAATGCGTACGGTACGACGCGAATACATTACACACGAACTATATATTTAGTAATATCAATTATTTTATGGATTATTCCGGAGTAACTGGCCTTCTAGTTATCGTAGATCAAGCTGTACAATCAGAGAGCATGCCGAGTCATAGTCATAGTCTTGAGGGAAATTCAAAGCATTGCTGTCTGTTAGACATCGTATTTTGAATGAACTGTTTCACGTGCACTGTCAGAATACAATGTTTAGCTTTGAATTTTACATATTTTTTTTTACATAAATTACTTTCTTCTTTATTTTTACATAAATTACTTTCTTCTATTTTTTTTTAGATCTAGAATATCTATAATATTCTTAAAACGTAAAACTTATTATACAAATTATTCTATCAACGAACTCCTGTGGTCTAGCACTATATGAACAACAAATGCGTACATTAAAAGTGTTATGACAGTTATTGTCAATATATTCAAGAATACAATTACCCATTACTGGCTACATTTGGCTTCTGGCACATGATCAAAAGAACTGCAGGTAGGCAACACTTGATGACATTGTGTCCGATAATGAATGAAGTTGACCAGTTGACAGAATGCATTTCCTGAATAAGCCTAGATGGAAGCTACATTATACACATTAATTCTCATAGTGAAATAATTATTACCTGCTAGAACAGTTCCAAACAATCACGGATAAATAGACAATACCATCTGCCCTGACAAACTTTCAGCAACAAACCAATCATTATACCTATTGATAACACATTTATTTCACCTGAGTAGCTACATAATGGATGGTCTGGGCTGTGATATTTCATGCAGAACTGATTCAATTCGTTTTGGAAAGTCATATTACGCTTGACATTCATAGTAGTACATACACACTCAATGCCAAAGATTGATCAATTGATTATGATCCTGAAGGAATCTTTCAGCCATACTCACTGACAGAGGCACTTGTGATCTAGAATCTGGTGCATAATGAGATCAGAAACATTGCATCAGATATCAAAATGCATACTGGTATGGTACATGTCATTCCAAATAGAGCAGTACCTTGACAGGCAATTATACCTGTACCACCAAACATAGTTTTGATTTTATATGTAATAAACAAATATTAACATATGAAAACAATATGATTGCAAAATACAGTATTTTCTTCATTTCTATACATAATAGGCACCTCACTGACCTGTTACTACGAGATACAACAAATCACTGCCCTTCCACGATTACTATAATAATAATAATAATAATGATAATGAGTAATTTAACCCTTTAACCTAGAATAGCTACTCAATGGTGCTGAACAACAAAGCCTGAGAAGAAATGTCTACTTAGCTGAAGAATAAGCCTAGTTGCGCTATGACGTCTGAGTATGAGATAGAAAAAATTGACCTCTTAGCTGTGAATAAAATATATATTGATGTTCTAAAACTAAAAAAATACATATGCTATCAAGGCTCATCCAAACTATCAAATGTTGTTCGAATAACATTGCCAAATAAAATTGTATAGTGACAACACTGACCTCTTGTGACTTTGAAATATGACACAACACTGACCTCTTATCATCATGACATATAAACAACACTGACATCTTGTGACTTTGAGATATGACACAACATTGACCATTTATGACATTGAGATATAAAATAACATGGACCTATTGTGACATTGAGATATATAGCAACACTGACCTCTTGTCACCATGAGATATAAACAAAACTGACTTCTTGTGACCATGAGATATGACACAACAATGACCTATTGAGACCATGAGATACAACACATCATGACACAGCACTGATCTCTTGTGACCATGAGATATAAACAACACTGATCTCTTGAGACCATGAGATATAAACAACTCTGATCTCTTGAGAACATGATATACAATACAGCACAACACAACACTGATCTCTTGAGGAAATTTGATGTGACACAACACTGACCTTATGAGACCATGAGATACAACACAGCACAACACAACACAGACCTCCTGTGACCATGAGATACAAAACATCATGACACAACACTGATCTCTTGTGACCATGAGATACGACACAACACATACCTCCAGTCACCAGCCTATGCAAGAACATGTCACCCACAGCCACTCCACCAAAGAAGTAGAAGATCGCGAAGCATGACGTAAGGAAGAGGGGCACGGCAACGACACATCTGACACGTCGAACCATCGCTGGTGACATGTAGGTCTGAATAAAGAACAAAAGAATTGTGTTAAGTGTTGTTCCAAGAACCACGATTTATCTTTACTTCAAAAGTATTTTAAAAAGTACAAACATTTATCAACACAACCTGATTTTCTATGAAATATACAATTTGTGATAATCATTGTGGTTCTGCATAGACTGATCTAGCTTGCTACAGATCAAATAATCTACTATCTTATATATACTAACAATATTTTAAAATTACATTTGATATTAAATGCATATAATCACGGTTTGTTGACACTTTTTATGGTCAAACGTATTTAGCTGAAAGTATGTACATTTGTTCACATTTTCATATTTTTTATCACGAGATAAAAATAAATAACAGAAAATAAACGAACTATGAATATATTTAAAACCAGTGAGACATGCAGAAAATATACTACGTTTCCCAATATATGTGTGTAGACAAATCAGATGTACATACTTTCAGGTAAAATATGTTTGACAATAAAATATTTCAACAAACTGTGATCGTATGATGAGTATTTATTAACAATAAATATTTATTGCAATTTGAACCAAACATATGCACAATTAAGGATGTGATGGCATTCACCCTGACACACCTGTTAATTGATTCATGGATAAAATTCCTCAGCATGCCGAGATGTAATTGTAAAAATAGTTTCCTAACAACTCCAATATTTACATACACTGATATTTCGTCAGGTCATGAGTTAATATCGATATTTCAACAGGTAAATGGTTAATATTGATCGACTAAATAAGGAAATATGCATCATCAGTGATCACAGTACTGATAGCCATAAATGATTAAGAGGTAAAATTGATTAAGGGAATGCACTGCAGTATAAACACTAGATGTGAATATTAATCATAAAATAACATCTGATTAAACTTTCATCAACGTGTTTCCATGACAACGATGGAAACAAGTGTACTTGGAGTGGCAGTGTAGTGAATACTGATGCTGGCAAATATGTACAGTGATTAAATAATGTCCTCGATAGCATGCAGAGAATCCAATATGCCGATCTATAAACATACCCGTGGTTACGATCTCTCAGTGAGAGGAAATGAAAAGCAATCCAGAAATCTACTGAGTGCTCGGCAAATTTTTAATGGAAAGAAATTTACTGCATGACCAGGAATAACTTTCAACAGGTGTCTAGGTGGGCTAAAAGAGGTGACAGAGTCTATTCAGAAATAGCTATACCCGTGGATGGTTTCAAAGACAGTATCGGTCAAATGTAAGTGAGTAATACAGGGCTTTCAACAATATTTCAGCCAAAGTGGACCTGCTCATGATAGGAGGAAAACCTGTGACATGATACTAATGGAGAGAGAAAAAAAAAGTAGATAATTTTCTAATTTTACGATTATAATTTATAGATATTGGAGAAGTAGTATTTTTTAATATTTGTATCGTTACAATCAGAAAATATGACAATAATCACTGAGTCACCTCAAAGCAGGGCTGATAATGAGGTAACTAAGAAAGGATATATCCCTCCAGGGTGTGCAGTCCAACTGTGTGAGTATTGTTTTCACATAATGCCCCATCAGATGTGCATTATGAAGAGTGATATGAAACTGCCCTAGGGCTAAGTGCATGACGTTGTAACGTAACGCCACATGTCCTAACGCTATTTAATAACCAAAGAATGTGTGTTTGCAATTTACTTTAATGGTTTTCCAAACCTGAATTCAAAATAGTCAAATTCCGAAATACAAATTTTATTGCCAACTTGACATGTATGCAAGATACCCACTGTTGAAAAACTCTCCGTTCCATCCCGAACCGACAGATTAACTGAAGGGTCAAGAGTTTTTAGTTATTGCCAGTCCTTAGGGCCTGGACCATTAACCCTTTAACCTATTACATGAGGTTTTTTTAAGGACCAGGAGCTTTAACCCTCGCCCTGCTGGATTAGGCACACACACTGCTCTATAGGGCATCTCCAGTTGTATTCAGCGTGGTGAGGGTTAAAAGGCATTTTACGGATTTTGTGAACACTGAAGGTGACCCCTGCTATTACTACAGAAGTATTACCTAGCCATAGAGTCTGTTCATCAGTGACCAACATGGCGCAAATCTTCAGCCATATGAATATGTGCGTTTCTTGACAGTACAGACTCACAAACCTTTAATTTTGTCACGAAGCCAGTTTCTTCGAGTTGTCCGCCGAGCAGCTCCACAGAGCAGCCGATGTAGTTAGCCAGACACCATAGCAACAGGTAGTACTCCTGTCCGTGCCACACGTAGATGTACAGGAAGCATGCCACGGATGCCAGCAGACGGCGCCACAGCCCCACCTGAGATCCACCCAGAGGAATGTAGATGTAGCTGCGGATTGGACGATAAAGTTCTGTGTGGTATAAAGTTCTGTATATGTAGCTGTGGATTTTTCCAACATATCTCCCAACATTATAGCAACATGATCTTTTCACCCTGTGTACACACGTCAACAAAATAGCAAATTTTTTTACAACATTTTTACATAGAGGATCTCATATCAGTGCTCATATAATACTGAATTTATTAAACAAGTTGGCAAAATTGATACTATGCGAGCATAATATAATTTTTGCCAACAAGTTTAATTAATTTAGTAATATATGAACACGAATGTGAGATTCTATTTATCACATAACTGCAGAAACCATTGTAATATCGATTTTCAGTCCCAAGAAGAAGTTCTAAAAGTGGTCCAAAAAGACTTTGATATCGCATATGAATACAATTATAAAAATCTATTGTGTTATTGCATTAGTGAAAATATTTATATTTATAGCATGAGTTTATTGCACTCCCAAACTCCTATGTTATGTGATAAAACATTTGTACAAAATGTTTACAACAATTGAGCAGGAGATGAGAGTTTTGGGAAGGAAATGGATAATTTGCAGCAGAGATTATGTGTTCTGAGTGCATCTGCAGCAAATTTAGCTGTTATTGTTGAAAGGCGGAAGAGGGAACAAGATAAAAAATGCAAAATTAGTTGATCGGTCTTTTCCTGAGTCCAGTTGAATATCTCAGCCATAGCTGCCATTTTGTCCAAATCCATGAAATCACATGGCCTCAATTTGATCACATGATACAACCTGATGTTGTAAGAATTTTGTAAGACACATTATGCAATATTTATTCTTCCAACACAGTGTACTCGGTTGTGATATCACATTGGGCGCCATTGTAAAAGAGGATCATGCCGATCCTGGGATTCGAACCTGAGTTGCTGGATTGTGAGTCCAACGCTCTACCAAATGAGCCAAAGGGGTACTTTGGCTCATTCGGTAGAGCGTTGGACTCACAATCCCGCAGTTCAATCATTATGACTCTTCTTTTGGTTTCTTTTCTTTTCTGATTAAAAACATTTTTGTATATTTATTTTCAAATTATTTCACTGATAACATCTCATGACTCATCTTTTGATTTTGGTTAGAATTGTGGTTTAGGACTACATTTACTTTCAAGATGATTCCGCTCATATCATGGCTTGTCAGTTCATGACAGGAGGAATCCAGCAGCACACATAGCACAGAGTGTTACCATAATTACTCTAATAATTGGAGCCCTCTAATAGTTTGAACACCTAAATTAATCACCGATAATAATAAATTTCCAACCCTAAAAACACGGAATTGTCTATAAAAAAAATATATCATAATTTTCTTATAATTTGAACGCAAACATTTTTATTTCAAAACAATTTAAAAAAATGTTATTTATTTGATACAATCCTTCATATATTTACCATTTCATTTACAACCATATTGTGTACTTTAATTTGGCTGTCCCTAATTACATGAACACAGATCATTTCAAATGTATGTATTTTTCTAATAATAAATCGAACAGCTACAAATTTAATAATTTTCTCCTGTCCATTAACTCTCTCCAGGCTGAAGGCAACCGGAGATACCCTGAAGAGCAGTGCCTATGTGTAATTCAGTGGGGAGAGGGTTAATGTAGCATGAAAAGATGGCCACTGATAAACTTAAGGAAGTAAAATGAGTCCAGCCTTAATGAAGAAAAGTATAAAGCAACACATTAAACGTATGCCTGTTTAACACGCTTAATGTCTTAAAAATGGATATAATCTTCCCCGACATGCAAACTATCATTTTGAAGTTTAATATCATTTCAGCAAAGTATTTTTTATGTTTTGATGTCTACTTTGTGCATTTTACTATTATAAGTACAAAAGAGTATCGAAATAACCACTGCATACTTTGATTAAAATGAACAATAGAAAGATCACCTATGATGGCTATGCTAATAATGAGAATTAGACGGGCACTTACTTTCTGAGGAATGTATACAGCCCCCTGTCAAAGTATCTGTAATCAAGAAAATTCAATAAATTTGTTGATGAACGTTATAATAATAATAATATGGATATTTGTAAAGCGCTAAATCCACCCACTAGTGCATGCTCTAAGCGTTATGTACCTGTAGCTAATATTCCATTGGCATGAAATTACTATCTAAATATGAAATTCACTGTCCATGGTAGTCATCAGGAATCTGTAAGATATATTGCAAAGGAAGTTTACCAAGAATATCTACCTATGAAATATGTGTATCAAGTTCCAGCTCCTATATTGAGGTAGTGCTATGGACATGTTGATGTGGATTTGGCACAATACAAATGTGCATATTGTTATTGCTGTAAAGCACAGGCAGACAATAATTTGCATGGATCATGATTTTACCATTTTGCAAAGATTATTTGCACTAAATCATCAACCTTAAATATTGAAACAAAAGAAAGTAGAGCAAAGTCTTTGTTTTTGTTATAAAACAACAAATATTGAATGTTCAGTTGCTATATATGATATACTCACTTCCACATGTCAGAATATCGGTAAATGTACGAAATGCATTTTGGTCCCAATGGAGGGTCAAGGTCATCAAGACGGGCGACTTGACCAGGAAGGTCGTACATGACCAGATACTTCACCATGAAGTACTGGCCCTCCAGGTAGCCAATACCCACTAGTGCCCAGACCGACATCTCTCGCACTGTGCCAATGTTTGATTGGAGGGCGTTGTAGTATAGGAAGTGGTGAGATAACTCCAAGAACAGTGCCCAGAAAATCACACGCAAAAATCCCTTAATGGAAGTCGTGATTCTGCTCACAGTCCATGGTGTAGGTGTGCAGGTTATCTAAAAGAGGGATTTTACAATTCATAGAAAATAATTTGCGGAAGATGTTACCATGGTTACTGGACAATTCGACCACCATCCATCATTCCACAATTTCTACCAACACTGGTAATGCTCCAACATAGTTCAGTAACACTCAAATAGAAGGTGCTTAGTGAAGGTGTGTTGTTATTATGAGAGTATGTCATTCCAATGACAGCCTTAAATGTTGGAATATTAATAGGAAAATTATCATTCTGTAACATATTATATAGCCATAAAAATATATATAATAGATCATTTTTATAACCTTGACAGCATCAGATCTTCAGGTTTTGTAAGACATCGAATCGTAAATTCCTTGCATTTTCCAGCAGTTTCATTATAGAAAAAAGACCAAATGAACTACAACATGAGAGAGCCAACAAATAGCGGCTCCTCCATCGATACAAATCTTTATAGACAAAGGGAAATAACTCTTTGTTCCATACATGGATGAAATATTGAAGAGCAATTGTTTTGGATAATAGCATATAAATGGTCTACTTCCCAGAGTTGCCTTGTGACTGCAAATTGCACAAACTGGTAATGATAGGCAATTCTTGCTTGTAACAGGGCTGGCTATTGGACAGACACTATTGTGCATTTCCCAATAGTCTGCTAAGATATCACTTTATAGTATTCGTATATTGGTTGTTTCCATAGCTATCTGGTCATTACCCTTTCTAGGTCTAAATTACCAGCGCATGATATAGGAAGTAGAACAATTTTGATAATAATAAAGTTATTATTATTAATAATAAACACGATAAAATTGTTAAAAATTAATAGTTGAGGTGTCATTATTTAGGGTTGCCATTCACATGATTTGGTTCTAAATCTACATTAAATGATTTCAGAAATATATATCATATATAGATACAAGACATAAATCAGTTAATAACATCATTATCTCAAAATGATCGATCAAAACATATCAGATATTAAAATATGTGGCTGAACGTGGTAAATGGACATACGGTTTCATATACATACTGTCTGTACTAGACTACCCATAGTCTTCGAGGGTAAAAGTAAATAGTATTGTAAATATGTCACACAAAAGCTTCACCCTCTGTTCTCCAGAAATCTAGACTTGCTTACCCGTTCATGGTAGATATTTTGGATAGAAGTATTTAGGTGACAACAAGAGTGGGGGCTATTCCCCAGATTCGGACCCAATTCCCTGCAATCTGATTGACTCAAATGGTTAGGGTTAGCATTAAGAAGATATTTTATTCATATTTTTGGTCATGTGGACCAATCAGATTGTCAGGAATTGGGTCCAGGTCTGGGTTCAGTTCCGGGCCTCATTGAGATTAAGTTTTTTTAGTTTGTTTTTTTTTGGGTTTATTTTTAATTGGGAGTCTTTATTATTAATTTCCATTAACTCTCTCCAAGCTGGAGGCTACCGGAGATGCCCTAAATAGCAGTGAATTTTACCTAAGTCAGCAGGGAGAGGGTTAAACTCTAGGTATAATTGATTAGGGTTTAGAGCCGCTTTCAAAATTCTTTCAATAATATTACGGCTTATCAGTTTAGGGCAGAAGGAACATAGCCCTGAACATTGCAGTAAACCTGCAAGCACCGGCTGGTACTGACAGACTAAGGATGATAACTGAATCCTATCAGTATCGCGTCAGAAAGGTAACTTTGGCAAACATTGATGCCGGGTTCCCGGGGCGGGATTTGAACCTGAAACATTTGGCTCCAAAGTCCAACGTTCTACCACCGCCCCCTCCCCCACCCCGAGATCAAGGTGTGACACAGATTTGTATATTTACCTGAACTTTGAATTTGTCATATGTGATGAGTGGTCCTGTGAAGAACAGTGGCAAGTAGAATATGTACTGCAACATATCTGTCAGTCCAAATCCATCATTATCAGGCTTCCTGTTAACGTTAGTGCTGGAGGAGTTGTCGCCACCTTTCTCAAATTTTCGTTCACCGGTTTGTTTTCTACTTTTGTTGGCAGACATTAATTTGCTGCGTTCCAGACAGAAACTTGTGTAGCGCAAAATAACCAAAGCCAAGACAAAAATAAACTGATAATAGCTGCCTTGATCTTTTGAAATACTGCATAATTGTTTCTGGAATACAAAACAAAAATGCTTCACACATATCAAGGTTGCCAGTGAGATATTGATCATCTCTGTAATTCAGTGCATACACATACCATAGTACTTCTCCAAACCGTAATTACCATAATAAATCGAAATGGAGAAAATAATGAAATTTGTAGTCGTTTGAATTATTATAAAAATATTGTGTTCTAATAATTAGAAATCTTTAAAAAAATTGGTCATGTTCGGATATTTAGGGACAGAAAAATAAAATTGTCAGTGATTAATTTTGGTGTCTCCAGCTGGACAAATTAAGTATATTCACCACCAAATTTATTTTAATCTTCAAAGCAGAACCTATGCTAACCATGTACCACATTCTCTTTTTTCGCTCTATCATAATAATTTTCGTTATTGTCAAACATTATACTTAATTGATGTTGGTCATGCCATATCAAAATATTGGTATAAAGCTCGCAATGCTTACCTGCACCCATTCAAATATTGAATATCTATTGACAAAAGGGGCACTGAATACCTACCATTATCGGCGTGAATGTCTCATAGTTGAGGGTCAACAGCAGCAGTAAAGCCACGATCCAGACAAAAGCAAAACTTCCCAGTGATGAGGCCAGATAGCACACGACAGCATGTGACATGAAGAATAGCACTGTTCTGTACCCCAGCAGGTATGACACACACATCAAGGAATATGCTAGAAAAACTGGCTTACGGTACTGGAAATACACAATAACGGGTTAAAGCAACTCTCTCACAGATATTTTGCCATGTGTAAATTTTGTCTAAATAAAAAATATATATATTCAATATTACTTTGTTGAAATTTCACGTTCCTACTATGCACGTGATAAAGGGAACTCTGTGTTTCAAAACTATGTTATTTTCATTATCAGAGGGACCATTCTTTTATATATATATATATATCTAGTTTATGATGATTGTTTAAATGTGAATTATAACAATATAGTATTATATGGTATATAATTCTTATAGTAAGAAATGTTCAAGTGGTTAATTTACAGTTCTTCAATTAATTTAATTTTATGGAAAGCAATAACTAGTCTCTCCATTAAAGACACAAAGTCTTTATATCATCCATAAGAAAGTTGCTTAAAGACAGATAAGCAAGAATGATAACAAAGAAATATTGTTTTTAAATATTTCAGAAGCAAAATAAAAATAATGTAAACATATTTTGAAGATATAAATAAATAATTTTCAATTTATACTTCCTATGTCTGCATATTGTACATTATCTGAACAGTTATAAGAAATTCATCCATCAATGTTTGCAAAAGTTGCATATATAACACGATCATGATATGATGGGCTGTCTGTACCGTGGCACATTATTGGTATGTCAATACCAGCCAGTGCTTGCAGGTTTACTGCAACATTCAGCGCTACATTCTCCCGAATAGAACTCACTTGTATTATAGTATTCTCCAGAATTCTGGCAAGGATGACATGTCCAACAACCCAAGGCAGGATTAGCCAGAAATAGTTGGACCAGAAATGCCACTCATAATTAGAAATATCCTGAAAAGCATTGTGAAATTCATTGCAGTAGTGAATGAATTATTGTTTTACGTCACAGCGAGAATCTTTCACCCATACGTTGTGAGTTCATTTATAAACTCACAACCAACCATAGTACCTAGTGTACATTGATTGTTGGTTTTAGTTTAGCAAACAAGATCAAAAAGTACATTAAAAATATTTAAATCACGGCTCACTATTTTCTAGCCAGATTTTATATATGCCCCCAAATCCATATATGCATGTCCAGATAATGATAACTTTGAGCATTATACAGCATATAAAGCACGTTGAGGGCATATAAAGTCCAGTGAAAGTGGAACAATTTGGGACTACTTTCACATAGAATAAATCTATGTACGCTACCGACTGTGCTAACAAAACTAACGATAAATCATTATGTTTTTGCACTGAACAATCAGAATGATTATTTTGAACTGGTAATGTAAATGCTAAATGTTGTGTATTTCCACATTACTTGTACTAATTTTTGTTTGATTAATTGATAACTGGTGCAGTTTACTTTGATAAAATATGTATGCTCTCTGGGAGGACCTACTACTTACTGTGTTATTTTCAAACACATATGCAAGGCTTATCTATCTAATATAAAATATGGTATGAGATATATTGTTTTCACTATCAATTAAAGAAACGGGCCCCAACGAAATGAAGCATCATTTATGAGGCATAAACGCCTCTTAATGAGGTTTGTGATGGCTAGTGTAATTTGTTCTGATTGCAGGTGCTGAGACGACATATACACGGACAACATGTGAGAACGCAAGAAATAATATCCATACAGGCGCAGACAAAACATGATATTGTGTAATTGTTCTAATTGCAAGCGGTATTATTCACACATGCACGTGGAAAAAAAACATGTAGTCTGCTGTATTGGTGTTCAAAGCGGTATCTACTGGTAGCTTTCCAACAGGAACATGCCTTTCAGATTGCGTAAATTAATAAAATAGTTCCACACATTTGTAAGAATTTCTCTCATAAAACTAGTATTATAGAAGGTAATTTTGAAGCTTTGATCTAAAACAGTTAATACATGTACCCTCAGAGCCTGGTCTCTCATCGTCGTCAAGCTCAGATAATCTGAGCCTGTCGATGATGAAAGACTATATAACCAGAGAATGATATCGGTACTTACTTTTTTATGTTTGATAAATGACCAGCCGTCGTGAAAGTCTTCTTCATTGAGAAGCCACTGATATTCTGAAGATCAGATATTCATTCAAGTCACAAATTATATAGTAATTAACAAGTGACAAGTCAAACAGTCTTGACATTTGAACATTGAGGATTTTAACAGCAAAGCATGCACTGCATCCCATTCTTCCATCCCACTCACACACAACATATTGCACCCCCCCCTCTACCTTCCACCACCCCTCATCGGCATGTGGAATTGAAGAATATCAAATGTATCATCAATGTAGCAAATATGGCTATCAAATAATCAATAGGTTGAAAATACTCACTCACTCACTCACTCTCTCTCTCTCTCAATATAGAATGGGATGATAACTATTGGGTTTTGTAACATACTCTGAGATGCCAAGTACAGCTCATATGTAATGTACAAGATGCTGCCAACTCCACACACCAAGTACAGAATGGATTCCAGGAAAGGAAGCCGACCATGGAGCCTCTGAACACTGGATGCTTCTGGACAAATGTGAGGGAAAAACCCAGATGGTGCCTTGGATTTCTGCATGGCAAAATCACTCTGAAATGTACGATATGAAAGATAAATAGCCAAACTATTTGATTTAGACAAATGAATTAGTCAACTTCTGGAAATAGCAATATTGTTATTTCCAGATGATGAATTACAGCTACCAGTTGTCAAGTTATTTAACCAGCATATTGTAAAAAAACAAAACACACACACACACACTGAAACAGCAGTGAGAATGAGAGGGTAACAACCACACAAAAATGAAAATATCACATAATTAAATAATTAATATGTTATCACTGTCAGTATGTCACACCTATAGAAAATAAATTTAAAGTCCAACCTGTAAATTGGTTAGTTTTAATAATTAACTATTTCATAATATTATAATTTTTATTAATTAATGTGTGTGTGTGTATATATACTCGTATATAATTTCCTATTTTCTTATATATATATATATATACTCGTATATAATTTCCTATCATGCTGTCAACATGCTATAACTTTATGAAATCCTTTTTTTTTTTAAACTAGTCTCCTAATACTGTACAGAGAGATACAATTTCCGTGGTTCCCAAGCATTGTGTTTAGAATATAAAAGAATGATAAGCCAATAAAATAAATAAATTACAATAAACATACAGACAGTCTTCAGGAGGTGCTGTTCAGCCAAATCAGTCTGAAGTTCAGGAAAGGAAAATGGGTGTGGCGGCGACATGGCATCAGTTCCTTACCAAGTTACGAGGTGGCCTCTCAAGTCATACTATCAGCACCGGCAACTTGATATGGGTAGTGTAACAGCCAATCTTTTGTTTCCATTGTAGCCCCCGGCGTTATCTGGTGTCAGATTTCACTACATGGCATGTTTGCGTGAAATCTACACGTTTTCTTACCAACAAGCAAATTTCGCGGGGTGAACGTAAACAAGGAAGTAAGGGAGGTAATTCGGCACCTTACTGCATACCACATAAGATATTCACTGCGGTCCTTCAAAATGGCGTCGAATAGACTTTTTCTTCAGCTACAAAAAGGGCACAGGTTCTTATTGCGTATTAGGGCTTCTCCCGTGACAGTAACAAAAATGAGATGTATTTGTCAGCAGGTTCAACACAATAGGTCCCCGAGCCTGTTAATCAGACACAGGCCCGTCTGGTTGCGTCGTCAAGTTCGGACGATGTTCATTCAAACTCAGGAGACCCCCAATCCAAACAGTCTCAAGTTCATGCCAGGCGTTCCAGTACTGGAGACTGGAACATTCGATTTCCCCAACCCCCAGACAGCACACTGTTCTCCCCTTGCAAGACAACTCTTCAGAATTGAAGGCATCAAAGCAGTTTTCTTTGGAACAGATTTTGTAACGGTTACAAAGTTAGACGAAGACGTAGAATGGAGTCTTCTGAAGCCCGACATCTTTGCTGCTATCATGGACTTCTTTGCCTCCAATATTCCTATTCTGACAGACGAGCAGCCCTTGGCAGACACCACAGCTCATCCAGATGACGACGAGACGGTCCTGCTGATCAAGGAGCTGCTTGACACACGTATTAGACCCACTGTACAGGAGGATGGTGGCGACATCGTCTACATGGGTTTCGAAGAAGGTGTTGTCAAATTGAAGATGCAAGGGTCTTGCACGAGCTGTCCTAGTTCTGTGGTGACGCTGAAGAACGGAGTGCAGAATATGTTGCAGTTCTATATTCCTGAAGTGAAGGGTGTGGAGCAGGTTGAAGACGAAGTTGATGGCGTTTCCAATAATGAACTCAGAAAACTCGAAGAAAAGTTGAAAGACACTGACTGAGATAGATTAATGATGAATATGGATTGTTATGCCTTTTCATTAATTAGGTGAAAGAAATGCTTTAGGATTCCACCCAGCCATGTGGCCATTGCTATATCTTGTTGGTTTTTAATAAAACGTATATAACTGTTTCTTTGAAATGTATCCATTATGAAAGTGTTAATGCATACAAAATGTGTGTTGATATATACCATGGTTAAACATTCCATTAACTGATTAAAGAAGTGAATTTTTATAAGTGAAAATCTTGAAAGTGGCTGTAAGCCCAAATTCAATAGAGAAAAGAAAAATTGTCTTGAAAGAGCAGTCTGTCTAATTCAAAGGATGTTTTATGGGAAATTGTTCCATAGTTGTGTTTAGAACCGCTTTCAAGATTCTTTAACTTGTATCGCGGCTTATCAGTTTGTGGCAGGATGAAACCAGCAACATCTGTAGGGCTGAATGTTGCAGTAAACCTGCAACCATCGGCTGGTACTGACAAGACCAAGGATGATAACTGCATTGCCACTCTACAGACAGCCCATCCTATCAATATCGCGTCAGAAATGTAACTTCGCGAACATTGATGCTCAGCTCCCGGAAAGGGATTTGAACCCGCCTTTGTCTCCGAAGTCCAAACGTTCTACCATTTCTACCATTGCGCTACCATATAGCCTGCAGCAGGGAATGACCGATCTCCAAACGACTTGACTGTACATTGTAACATATACATAGTTGTAACTTTTGATATTAGGCTTCATCATCTAATGGAAAGTTGAATATGGACGTTATTTGCACAGTTTCTGTCATTTTTTCTCTCTAAAAATATTACTAATTTTGCCATATAATATGTGCAAATGTGTAAAATAACATGGTGTTTATTAACGTTTTACCAAATTACCTTGAAATAACCAGTAATAAGAATGCAATTCAAGTAAGTTTATGAGAACAAGCAAGTATATAGATATTCCGTGTATCATGCTACGTTGCCTGACTAATAACTATGCAAATTAGGGAGCTCTGACTGTGTGACGTCATGATGTAGTACTATTATTTATATGGAAATAGTAAACAAGATGACAATTATGATTCTGCTGTAATGTAAAGCAATAATTCCTCACTCACGATTAGAAACTAGATGTGTTAACCGACAGCATTTAATATTTGTTTACAATTCATAATAAAATTATTCTTAAAGTTGTTTCTTTTCCTTTGGTGTATTTATCCATTAGTGAAGCGGTTTGCAATTTACTGACCTGTATGTATTCCTACACGTAACTTTAAAATTTTAAATATCGATTTACAAGTTGATGTTTTTTTAAAGTCTTATAGAGAAATAATTAAGCTTGACATGACCTGATAAAGAGATTATTAAACTTGTGTCTTTAGATATCGGGATAATCTCTATGAATTAGACTGGATGAAGATCGTCTAATACAAAGATTATCACTAAGTGCAGGACATAGACGATATCTAAAGACACTCAATTAATAATCTCAATTTATTCAATTTAAAAAGTCTCGTAGACATTACAAGAGTCCTGGAAACAAAATGAAAGAAGTGTCACACACTAATTTGTAAGAAGAATTTTCACTGAACAGATGTACCTTAACGTTTTATATAGTGAAACCCATGCTCCCAGGCCCACCATTGCAGATGGAGTGGATTTTAATGCTTTGTAAAACATTTATTACGGTAACTACGTGCCTCAAATTCCAGTAAACTAACAACAGTTGTCCTGCCAAGCTATCACGTCCTGAAAATGATCATTACTTATCTCCCTACACATTGGGTACCGCGTGACTTTTGACTCGATGAAAAGCTGCAACTGCACGAGTATTCTCTCCAATAGAGTGCATCGCTCGGCTAAAAGGGTTGGATGTCCCACTATACATACTTTGTACACGCTCAGCTTGACGCAAAACGCTCATTTATTTCAAATTTAACAAGATTGGCCTAAATCAAATCTCCCACAATTTCGTCTACAAGTAAAGGCGCATTTTTGAATTATATTTGAGGACATTTGCCTTCGTTTGTGTGTCGGCAACTGTGTCGAGCAAATTCTGCACGCGATGGTGCTCGCCGCCAATATTGTGACTGACGAAGTAGGTCGAGATACATGTTGAACTGTGCCATGGCATGCCATATTGTTAAGTCCATCGGCAACTGAATTATCGCCAATGTATCGTCACATTACTCATTTCTAGAAGGTTGCAATTAAATTAATGTTAATATTACCTTGACCAACTTCACAGAAGAACAGCTCAAGAACAGTTTCCGATGTTCAAGATTAAACTACATGGCATCACTGAACGACATTGACTATCAGTGCCCCTACTGTGCTGCTATATAATGTTGGTACGACCTTACATCATCTTGCTAGATCGGCGCCACACTCAAAATACTCCCCAGCCCCAAAACACTACCCTAAATAAATTTAGAATTTAAAACACGATCATAAAATTTAGTTCATTTAAGCAATATTTATTTTCGTCAATTACATCGCATATTTTGTGTATGTGATCGGAACAGAACTGGATACTCGATTTACGTGAGCCAATAAATATGTTGTAATGTTCTTGATCTCAGTTTCACTCTTTTAGTTTTATGTGGAGCGACGTTAATATATATGTAAGATATCAACGTCCTTTTGAAAATCAAATGTCTTGTTTGTAATGCTTTCAACGGAATAAATACTGTTCAAGTCATATCAATGCCGATCCGATCTTAAAATGTCTCAATTTCAATGAAAATTAACGTTTTCAATACAACATGAATTATACACGTTAAGCGTAGTGATTCGGGATTCGTTACCAATCAACTTAATACCAATACTTGGTCTAGTAAGTAAAAAATATCTCCTATGAAGGTTAATTGTCCTTCAAATTTTAGGACTCAGATTTTATGCCGTATATATGTTACAGTCAACCTCTAATATCAGGCAATGTGTAATGTTTGAAAATTTCATTGACGTTTTTCCACTCAGTCATTTTTTTAAATGCCTGAAATGATAAAATGACTCCGCTGACTTGACAGATTGACTGGCGTGAGTTTGTTGGGGGAAAAATGAAGACAATGTGTACCTTTTTAAAGGTATTTACACAATTCTGTGTTAATACATATAAAAATGTATGCAATCCTGTGAGAATATCCACAAAAACGTACGCATTATCTTAAAAGGAAACGGGAAGAAATACGCCGATATCATTAGGCAGTAATTAGACGATTTTAATTGTATAAAGTCGGTTACGTGTTTATATAACGATTTCGTAATGAGCATGGAGTCGGAAATATCTATCCCCTGTCCATTGAAAAGGCGAATATGTAAAATTACTATTTCACTTTAGGACTGCGTTAAACCAACCTTCTCAAATTCATACAACGTATTAAATACAAGACGTCAACGATGAGATATGTCTTGTGGTGCAAACCACAATCGACATGGTGTCACAGTCAACAGAATGTATTCCCCACTCGGACAGAGTATGCCGAGTCCGAGCCGACCAGTCCTTACTTTACCCCTTTAAAGCTCTACCCCTTTAAAGCGGGGTATGAATACAATAGACAATTGTAATTGTATAAAGTCGGTTCCCTAAATTAACTCTACTTTGTACCTTAAATAGAGTCGAGCAGTATATGTGCGACAGTGTACGTGTGTAAAAGAGCAAGGCGAGTAATATGATGGGCCGGCACTGGTAGAGTAGAGCAGAGCTCATGAAGTTAGACTAACATAGGTATTGTCAAGTCAAATATAGCCACGTAAGTAAATGTTTCCACAGTACGTTCTGCGCTAACAAAGTATTTTCTAGCACGTATGAATGTTTGGGAATGTATGCCGTATGAGTAGTGTGTAGTTATTCATGCATATGTAGTCACCATGATGGGTTTATATTACATGCAAGAGTATTATATCCGTAGTCAACCTTGACAATAGGGTAGCTTGGCACGGTACTGTATTGTCGATGTTTTGTAACCGTTATATACCCAACGATGCCGGCTCCGTGGCGTAATGGTTAGAGCGTCGGCCCGGAGTACGGAAGGTCGCGGGTTCGATCCCCGGTCGCGTCATACCAAAATATGTTAATAGATGGTACTTGTTGTTCTGCTGCTTGGCAGGGGTAAAGCAAGGACTGGTCGGCTCGGACTCGGCATACTGTGTTCGAGTGGGGTGTCCATGTTCTATCTGCGGCATGTGATATTCCAAGTGGAAATCCAAACTAGTACAGGCTTTAAACCCCAAATCAACCAACCAACGCATACAACGTTACTAGTGTATTAACAAGCATATTTGGTAAGCAAAGCTACTGTCTAAGCCTGTCATTGCAAGATTGAAACAATGTATAGTGAATTACAATTTCATACATCGTACTAATAATAGAGGTCATATTGTCATATTTATACAGTGAATTAGATAAGTATTAGCTTAACTGAACTGGGGCTTAACCAAGCTAAAGTGGCTCATAAAGGCTGGCCCGCCAATATTTTATATACCGATACACTTGATTTGGACGACATTAAGAATATTGTAGCAAATAACACACTGTCACACTTGGTCCGTCAGTACCAACAGGTGCTCGCAGGTTTACTGCAACGTCCTACTTCCATATGAGAAACATAGTCAAAATCGGAAAATTTATCAAATATTGATAAATCATCGGTGAAGATTCCAGTCCATGCCTTTGTTACCTCTCGCCTAGGTTATTGTGACAGTTCTTGCAGAACATTGCCTGCCTGTGAGGCAGCGAATCATCTTCAATCTGCTAGTGGTTGGACATGTATACCAATAAAAACTCGTTCGCCGCTACCAGCAAGTACGGCATCTACGATCAACCCCCACGAGACGGCTATTTGTGCCAAGGTCTCGCACAGAACGATATTGCGATAGAGGCTTCTGTGTATCTGGCCCCACCATTTGGAACGGGCTCCCCAGTAACATGCAAAACATCATTGTACTGGGAACTTTACGAGAGAAGCTCAAAGAAATCGTCTTTAAGAGAGTGTACATACAACGCTATTAAGCACTCGTGGATATTGGCGCTATACAAATATGAACGTCATAACAGTAGTATAGTATGTCTTATACCAAATCTAATATGGCGGCACTTCCGGTCAATTCAAGATGGCGACACTTACGGTCATTGATTACGTCACTTCAGGTGAATTTTCCAAAATGGCGTCACATTCGGGTCGCCGGAAATTCTTGATGATGACAGGAAGTACCGCCATTTTGAAATGGATGTCTGGAAGTACAGCCATTCTGAAATGGATGTCCGGAAGTAAATTTATGAAAATGGCTGCGATGACAGCGTCTATTGTCTATCGTGCGTGCGTGTGTTTCCCCATCCTCCCCCTCCCTCCCTCCTCTCTCCACCCTTCCGCCGCCGCCACCACAACAACATCAACATCAACATACTCTGTACTCAGTACTCTGTGCAAAGAGCAACAAAGAAAGATGGACTAAAGCAACATTTTATTCAAAGAATGTACATGTATGAATGAATGATTACTTCCTGCACAGTCATGACAAGAGCCAGTATCGTAAAGCAACATACATTTAAATAACATAGAATGGACTAAAGTGTGTTCAAACATCACTGAACATTTCAGAACTATGTGTGCATATACTGCGGACAGTGTTTTCAGGACGCCCGAAGAACTCACGATAAACAATGCTCAGGCCAATATACATTCAGACGCTTGAATATTAAATGTATGTGCTACATGTAAAGACAGTGTGCAATGGACAGTATTTCCGGAAATGTGCATCTGATGTTTATATTTTTCCGTGAAGACCTACTGTAATGTTGACTATCGAGGAAACATTTGTGCATTTTGCACATACTACAGCAACAATCGAGGCAAAAACAATTTATTATTGCATGTATGGTTACATGGTTTATATAATAGTCCACTAGCATTCTGATGTACAGTACTGTAAATCAGGAAATTAATGCGTCACGAATTTAATGCGACCTCTAGATTTTAGACATAAATGCGACAACAATTA